>JADWQK010001864.1:2235000-2504806 GCA_017933935.1 Sesamia nonagrioides
AGAAAGGACATAGGCTATATATATAACATCCCGCTATGACCAGGAGCTGAGCAGTAATAAAATGCTGGTGGAAACGGGAGTGAACGGACGTACATTTATTTTGCTCCCCATTATTTTAACAGGGGCTTATTTAATATCGACTGAGCTCATATAGACCGAAGTCCCGGCAGCAGTTAGTTTTAGATTTGGAAAAAAATATGACATGGTGTAAGATTGGAATCGATCTGTGCTTGCTTATTCTGAACAAACTATATTCAGGTTTCGTATATAGAAAAACTGCCCAAGAGCGTGTCGGACTCACGCACAACAAAGGGTTCCGTACCATTGATTTAAGTGAAATCTTGGAAGGATATGTTATTTGTATGAAAGATTACGCGGTACTCAAGCAGTTTACGATTTACGAGGTATTAAAAACTACTTGCTAGATCTCGTTCAAAACAATTTTCGTTGGTAGCTTTTATAGTAATGTACATCATATGTTTTTGGAGTTTACTCCATAAGAATCGATTTTCATATATAAGGCGCCCGGTATGAGAAAAATCCGAGGGGTAAAACTTACCAACGAGTAACGAATTTAAGCGTTACTATTTTAGTGCGCACCTTTGTGCGCAAACTTTCTAATCTAAAAAGTGGGCATACTATTCCTTTTTACAACTATATTTTTGTTAGTTATTAAGATAATGTTATATTTAAAAAAAATACTATAATAATTTTTAAAAAATAAGCTTTTTATAAAAAAAATATTATCAACTTCTCTTAAAATTGGTTAAATTTTAAAATATTAATACATACTTTCTTTTTTATTATTGTAATGTTAAGGGCGAGGTGACAGTTAAAGTCGATAGTAATTGCAGAGAACAGTTTTAATTTTTGCACACAATACACAATATAGCAATGGTAAAGGAATTACAGCAATACGGTTTACAGTTTTTGGTATGAGCGAACAAGAGAACGTGGACGGTGATATTGCCTTGGACATGGCGGCGCGCGACTGAAGAGTATGAAGCCGACTAACTTTCAGTGCGCGAGGGAGATGCCGCAACGGCGACGCATAGGTAAACATGCATGCGCGGCCATTCTCGCCCAATGAAAAGACTTTGCATTCGCAAGGTTCTACCAACATAATATTACGTTCAATCTCGAAATCAGAACGTTATATTATTTTTTATTTTTATTATTTCTTTCTTTTTTAATTTTTTTTCTCGTACTCCTTTAGGGTAAACCCAGTCGTGCGTGTGATGACATAATAATGACATACAACCTTTTTTTTTTTTAGACTTTTCATTTTCTTATTTTAGAAGTTAAAGGGGGGGAGGGACCAACTTTTTTTGCAATTTGGAAGCGTCTGTCACGCAAACTATTCGGTTTAGGAAGAAAGTGTTTTAGAAACCTCGATATCATTTTTGAAGACTTATCCATAGATACCCCACTCGATATGTTTGATGAGAAAAAATTTTTGGAGTTTTAGTTGTAAGTATGGGGAGCCCCAAATATTTATTATTATTTTTTTATTTTTGCATCAAAATCTTAATGCGGTTCACAGAATACATCTACCTACCAAGTTTCAACAGTTAGTATAGCTGTTATAGTTTCGGAAAAAAATGGCTGTGACATACGGATGGACAGACGGAGAGACAGACATGACGAATCTATAAGGGTTCCGTTTTTTGCCATTTGGCAACGGAACGCTAAATATTACGCGGTATAATTTACACTTGGCGCGGTTTGTCCGGTGGAAAAAGCCAGATGATAATGTACTGTTTTTTTTTTTGTCAGAAACGAAGGTCCGTACGGTCTCATAATATGTCCGTCACGAGAATTGGCGAAACAGACACACGACATCATACAGCACTTTATTAAGCACCTCAAAATGACCGGCAGCCCTGAAATTAGGAGCTGCTTAGCTATTGGAGGTATGTATATTCGAATTTCAACTTTATTCAAACGTAAATTAGGTTAATTTCCAAGTGACTATACTACGGTCCGTCGTGTTTGGGCATGATGTCTGGTGAAGCCGTACGGAGGACGGGTCTGAGCAGTTGTGTTGCAATGTGTGTCGGGTACGATGCGCCAAATGTTGTTGTGTCGGGAGTTTGGTCGTGGTCGTCTCCCTCTGGCGCAGCATCGTTGGTCTGTTGTAGGGTTTAATATTGCATCACCTCGCTCAACTGCCGTCTTCCTTCCTATTCACTCAGTTTTTTTGAGTGAACAGGCTCTTAATAAATCAGCGCGCTTTACCATCTTCGATTGCATCACTGCTTACCATCAGGCGGGATTGCGGGCAAGTACTAGTTTATAATTACATAAACAAAAACCTTTTTCTATATGGCTAACAAATCCTTTTAATATTATAAAGAGCAAAAGTTTAGATGTAAAGGGTGTATCTGACATCGACGCACAAACGAGTACCATGGATCCAGTACATGATTCTGAACCCCCCAGTGGTGGAATTTTTCGACGGCTTTTTCGTGATTTAATAAAATATATATGTAGTTTTTTTCACTTTAGACCGTTCATAATTGCTATACTTTTATAACCCAATAAGATTTTAAAGTAAAAATTAATTAATTCGCTAATCACACAAAAAAGCGCAATGAAAACAAAACTCGAAAAACTATATTATCAGCTGATTTAATAGAGTTCACATTAGGGATCAACGTCATACCTACAAACTCGCACGGCGGCACGCTTGCAACGTTCAAATGCCGAGCCGACACTCTTTTTTAAACACTGTGAATTCTGTAACCTTTAATTTACGACATAAATGACTATCATGATTTTATTAGTGACATGCGGTCTAGTCTCTTCGCGAAGTTTGCGTTACGATGTCAGATACACCCTGTATACTTATTTGTTACTCTTTCACGCGAAAACTGCTGCACGGATCTGGATGAAATGTGGCACACATATGGTTTATAACCAGGAATATCACATACAACTCTCGTGGGTTAACTGTGCACCTCGCTCTGTGACGTCATTCAGACGGTACCGTTTGTACAAAATGAGAATTTCGTTAACAAAATATAAATTACATTTATTTTTATGTTAATAAAAGGTCGTTTTGATGATAAAGCGTCCTAATACTTGATCATTTTACTCACCAATTTTGCCAATAAATTGATACATATGGACTGAAATTAATGAAAATGTAAAACACAAACTTATTAAAAAAACTTAACAAAGCAAAAACTCCACAGAAACAGTAATAACAACAGGGGATTTAGACAATTGTAACAAAGATGCTATCGCTACTCAGCGCTTACGGCGAATGCGGAGCGCCGCGCGGGGAAGCGGGAGAGGTGTCGCATTCCAGCCAGGTGCACAGTTAACTTGCGCGAGTCGTAGGATAGTTTTTATCCGAATATTCCCACGCAATCGAAACGTATGCGGGCGAAACCGCGGGGTTAGCTAGTTACATAAATATTTTATTCATCCTGTGACCAGGTGTGGCGGTCTCAGAGTGCATGGAGGTGGTACAAAGAGGGGTACATATCATGGTGGCGACCCCCGGACGACTGATGGACATGCTCGATAAGAAGATGGTGAGTTTTGAATAGGCTATTTGGCAGTATGAATTTTTTTGTGATTACTTGCTTTAAATGCATAAAATGAGGGTTCTTTATGTCATTTACATGAGTTAATAAAATATCCAAAAACACAAAAATATGTTTGACTTTTTGTATCTCGCGCCACATATTGTGAAACGATCCGGATTGGCTAATGTCACGATGACGTCATACGCGCATCAGCACTTGTTGTTGTTCTGTGTTCTCAAGTGTTTTAGCGATGTATTTGAACAACCCGGTACAGCACACCGCTAGTAAACCATTTTATTAGATAAACAACAATAAAATACAAACACCACTGCGGAAACGAAAATCGTTTATAATGCTTGTGACGTCACTTACAAGGCGTGACGCCATATTGCTGAATAAAGCGTTTCGGCAGCTTATTTGAATTTTTATTTGCATGTTTCTTACGAAATACGTATTTAAAATAAAAACAAAAAATACTTTCGGTGAACTTCTTAACCGCAACCAAGTAATTCAAGATAGATTTATAATTATAAATCTGTCAAATAGCCTATTGTAAATAATACTAAAATAAGTGAGTTAAAAAAAAACACAATTCGTGTTTCGAGTTTTCGCTATCTGTTAAATTCATAATAAGTGTAATAAAAATGGGCAATCTTTGTGCGTTATAGTCGGACGGTTTTTTGGCAATTACACCGTACATTTCGTTAGTGCCTACTGCATGGTTTATTTAAAAGTTAGAGATTAGTCCTCGTTTATACTTTGTTTAATAATCAGGGGAGTTCATACATGTCCTGCGAAATTTCCAGGGGGGGGGGGGAAGCCGCACCCCCTGCCTTCGCCCCCTCGGTATGCCCATGATCCATTAATTCGGTGAGTCGTCCCGTAAATGATTTTCTAAAACTACTACTCAATTTGAACTTTTATTAATATGAAGTAGACTATCAGTGATTACCAGACAGCCTCCGTGGCCTAGCGGTAGCGGACGCGGCCGCAAGGAGGCGCGGGTTCGATCCCCGCACAGTGCAAATATTTGTATGCATGAATATGAATATTTGCACTGGTCTGGTCGTGCCTCGGAAATCACGTTAAACCGTTGGTCCCGGTTGCCATGCGAATATCTAATGGCAGTCGTTACGGGTTGTTGCAGCCCTCAAAAGTCCAACAATTAGTCTAGCTGCAATGCTTCGATGTCGCCTTCGGGTTGTGGAGGTCAGACGGCAGTCGCTTCACGGAAAATGTCGAAGTTTAGCCAAAATCAGCAGTTAGACTGGTAAAGCGGGACCCCAAACTCCAATGCTGAAGAAGCTTCGGATGCGACTGGGATTAACGCTGAGATGATGATGAGACGGTCAGTGATTGACTAATAAACATTTTTGTGAAATGTGAAAATAATCAAAAACATTAAAAAATCCTTCCGTGGGGCAACGTTTTGATGAACTAATTATTTCATTACATAGCTCTGCGAGTCGCTAAACTTAAGTGGCAGTGGGTAGGACACATTGCTTGTAGAACCGATAGCCGATGGGGCAGTAAGGTTCTGGAGTGGCGGTCACGTACCGGAAGATGCAGCATAGGGAGGCCCCCAACAAGGTGGACCGATGACCTGGTGAAGGTCGCGGGAAGCCGATGGATGCGAGCAGCACAAAACCGGTCAACGTGGAAAGCCTTGGGAGAGGTCTTTGTCCAGCAGTGGACATCTATAGGCTGAAGAACAAGAATTATTTTATTCAAAAAATTGCCCGTGACATCACATCAGGCCTTATCAGATTGTAGTAGCTTCACGACAGACATGCGGACTACAGTTGACACTTTCGTTCCAGGTCCGTTTAAACGTCTGCCGCTACCTCTGCATGGACGAAGCTGATCGTATGATAGACATGGGTTTCGAAGAAGACGTCAGAACCATCTTCTCTTACTTCGCCGGGCAAAGACAGACGCTACTCTTCAGTGCTACTATGCCGAGGAAGATTCAGAACTTTGCCAGGTAACATCACCATTTTTTAAACCGACTTCAAAAAGGAGGAGGTTACTCAATTCGACCGTATACACTCCATCATAATCATCATCCTAGCGTTAATCCCAGTCGCATCCGAAGCCTTTTCAGCTTTGGAGTCTGGGGTCCGCTTTGCCAGTCCAACTGTTGATATGGCTAAACTTCGACATTTTCCGTAAAGCGACTGCCGTCTGACCTCCACAACCCGAAGGCGACATCGAAGCATTGCAGTTAGACCAATTGTTGGACTTTTGAGGGCTCCAACAACCCGTAACGACTGCCATTAGATGTTCGTATGGCAACCGGGACCAACGGCTTAACGTGCTTTCCGAGGCACGACCAGACCAGTGCAAATATTCATATTCATGCATACAAATACTTGCACTGTGCGGGGATCGAACCCGCGTCACGTTGCGCAGCGGCCGCGTCCGCTACCGCTACGCTACGGAGGCTGTCAAATCGACCGTATACACTATGTAAAGAAAACCCTGTCTGATCCGTGAAGGTATTGTTACTATTGTTAGGTATCGATAATTGATTCTACTACCTAAAAGCCGGGGTTAAATTAAAAAAGAAATAACCCTAAAAAAAATAACTAGGTACATGTTATTTCACCAAAGAAGGTAACTTAATTCATGTGCGGTAGGCATTACATGCGCGGGTGAAGGGGGGCAGGGCACGCGGTCGCATCGCTCATAACAATACCGTCGAAAATGGTGTAGTCACTTTTTTAAAAATTACCAAATTTTGGGGAAGTTGGAATTAATTCGCGAAAAAAAAGATCACTTCAAAATTCATTAATATTGTTACTATGATGATTATGTAAGATTTCTTATTTTATTTGGTTATGTGTTTACCTTACTTTTATTATCGTCACGGGTCGGACGGGGTTTTCTTTACATATTGTACATGCAAGCTCATCGAACGTTCCAGATCTGTCTAGAAGTAATAATAATTGCGCTTCATTTCGAGTACGTTCTGTAATCTGTTTATAATCCAGCAGGTAGTTACAGGTAGTTCACAGAAGACGAGCTTCTAGTCATTTCGGTAATGTCTTCAAGGCTAGAGTGAATAGGCTTTTAATAAACTAGTGCGCTTTACCATCAACGATTGCGTCACTGCTTACCATCAGGCGGGATTTCGTTCTCAATATTGATGAATCCTATACCGTCCGATAGATCCTCTTAGGCCTAGCAATGAATTTTTAGATTGTACCTATACAATGCCTAGGTCTCAAGATATAGGGCTTAAAAGTTACGTAAGGCATGTCATGCAATATTTAACCTTGCCAAGTCACGCTACAAAGCATCGGTGGAAAATCTAAGGGTATCTTGTTGCGGAAAAGCGTTGATAAACTTGACAGGGAGGGTCCGTGGTCTCCCTTATATCACGAATTTAAAGCTAACAGATCGGTCGACCTTGCATACGTTCAAAACATTAAAGTCAATGATAAGCATACCACGGGCATAGAGGAAACAGCAGAAGTACTAATTAATACACTTATCCCTGATGATTCACCGGCTAACGATAGCGACTACCACCAACAGATTCGAGCGTGGGCTTCTGTGCCACCTGAATCACCTATGTTAGATGTAACATCTAATGACGAATTTATAAATATTGTTTAGTGTTATTGTTGACATAAGGTGCATTCGTAACATTACGTATACCATGTCTACTTAATATAGCATAGAGGAGAGCGGGGTTCAAAGTTCCGATTTTTCGAAAATTGCTAATATCATGAAAAATAAGGCTTGTTAAATAGCTTATTGACATATAGATAGAATTTTTATCAGCGTATCAGGATACATTTAGTTTTTGTTCCTTTACATAATAGTCTTTTTTCTAGAAACATTTGTTTCTAGAATTCTGGAGCGGAAGAACCAACCCCGCTCTCCCCTACTACTAAAAAACGACAACTATGACTACAACAAAATATAACACAACAATTTACTACAACAACAACGACACAGCAATCTACATACTTTATTAGAAATAACCATAGATGTAGGATTTTTTTGCTACGCAAAAGATACACAATGCGTGTGAGCGAGAGATCCCGATCCAGTTGACTTCAGAGGAGAAAGAAAGAGACAAAAAATAAATTGCAATTGAGACATTGTTTTCACAAGAAAGGACCCCTAGAGTCACTGAGTGCTTTGCGGCGTGGTGTATTTTGTGATTATTTTAAAAATCCCTTAATAAAAGAACAAAAAAGATTTAAGCTCAGCTATGGTGTCTTGTTCTGTGTGTGAATGTGATGTGACAAAAAGAAATAACCCGAATCAATACACTTTTCACAGGTAAATACGATTTTGTCATCATAAGTTTCCGAAACATATTTTGTCAAATTTATGCAATTATATCGATGAGAAAAAAGTAATTTCAATGTATTACTTATTCCCATTGTTGTATGTAAGTATATTTTGTAATTTTAAATAGGATTTATGAAAATATTGTGTAAAAATTAAAATTGTTTGTTTACGCTAGTGCTTGACAAAGCGGTTACGTCACAAGTATCGATAAAATGTAACTTACTTTTAAAGACACCGTAACTGGATTACCATACTACATATTTAACCAAATTATATCTAGAAATTACTAAAGGAAGAAAGTACTGGAACTCACTACCGCCCGGTTTTTAATTTTTTTTTACTAAATAATAGTTAATAAGATTTTCTTTACTTTTTATTCTTTCAATATATAATAACAATTATATTGAAAGTGGTCGTAGTTATTTCTAGTAAATTTTGCTTCAGTTCTGCGAATTGACCACTTACTTATAGCAAATTTACCAAATATAACTATACTACAATAAATTTACAAGTCATCATCATCGCTTAATTTAAAATTTTATTGCAGCATACAAAAGATTAATTTGTCACACTAAAATCAAAATAAGTGAAAGTAGCAATTGCTTAGAACTAGAGAAAATAGCAGTTTTATCTACTAACACTATGTCAACAGTAGCTAAAATTGATAATTCTTTAAATTATAATAAAATTTTCAAAGTATTGATGCAAGACAGTAACGAAAACGAAGAAACTGATTTCGGCGATGAAATTTTACTGATAGATTATACTGCTTCTCTTTCTCAAATGTCTATGATGATTGTTCCATATATGTATATCGGGGTTTGTGGTAAAAAAAAATTCTAACAAGATTAAGTGTGACGATTGCGTTCAAAGTTTGATATCGATATCATCCGATACATTATATAATTGTTTAATAATCAAAAAGTATTTTTCAAAAACAAATAAAGGCTATCTTACATACCCATCAAATGACGTAATTAAATTGTGTTGTAGTGCTAAAACTTATTTTAGAGAAAACATGAAGAAAAAAATTATGTCTGAAGTCATTTTTGCGAAATGTGTACCAAAAATTTTAAGGACCGCAGAATCACTATTCAATAATTTGCAATACCATGTTTTGGATCAAGACCCATTAGATAGCCATAGGTATTTACTTATGAAAGCTATTGTTGAAAGTTATTTTGATCTTCGCTTAAAACATGAAAGCAAAATGTTAAAATTTGATAGAAAAACATTACGGACACACTTAAACAGAATTGTAATATTTCAAGGTCAATAACCTTGAAATATTTAGGTTTCACAAAGGGTCGTTCGACTACAGATGCGGGTATTGGTCTACTGAAACTTATTTAATGGATGGGAGAGGTCGCAAAATCCTATTGGAATTTTTTGTGAACTCTCCAAAGCCTTTGATTGAACCATGATACACTTTTGCGTAAACTACGCCATTGCGGTGTCCCAAATTCCAGTGTGTAGATATTAATGGTGTGAAATCTTCCGGGCTACCAGTTCAGTTAGGTGTACCGCAAGGCTCAATACTGGGTCCATTCTTGTTTTTAGTATATATTAATGATTTACCATTTTATTTGAAAGGCATCTGTGACGTTGTGCTGTTTGCAGATGATACTTCTCTTAATTTTAAAGTAGACAGGAATAGACAAAATTTTGGCGAAGATAACAGTGCACTCTCAATAGTAACAGATTGGTTTACGTCAAATAACCTAGTACTAAATACTAAGAAAACTAAATGTGTAAAGTTCGCCTTGCCAAACGTTAGAAATTTGCGACCCTATATCGTTTTAGACAAAGAAGTGAAACTGTGGGCTCGGCAGTTTTTCTGGGAATCACAGTAGATGCCAAACTTCAGTGGGGACCACACATATCAACCCTAGCAGGAAGTCTCAGTTCGGCCGCCTATGCCGTCAGGAAAGCAAGACAATACACTGACGTTGATACAGCTCGTTTATTCTATTTTAGTTATTTCCACAGCGTTATGACCTACGGTATTCTACTGTGGAGCAAAGCTTCTGACATACAAAATATATTTGTTCTCCAAAAACGTCCTGTCCGAGCAATTTACCAGCTCGGTGTAAGAGTTTCTTTAAGCGCAATTTGTCTTAGCCATCACCTTATATGTTAGGCAAAATATTCACATGCACACCAAAAACAGTGAGATCCATAATGTTAACACCCGAAATAAGGAAAAACTACGAGCCCCTTTTCACTGACTTCAAAAGGTTCATAACTTTTTTGTTGGGCTTGGTATAACTTTTTATAACAAGATACCCTCTGCTTTGCAAGACTTGCCTCACAATGCATTTAAAGCACAAATCAAATCCAAGCTTTGTTCAAAGGCATATTATTCTGTAAATGACTATTGATAAGAATAGCTGGTCGCTCTGATTAACTCGAGACAATGTTTGTGTTCCTTATCCAGAATTAGCTTACTGACACATTATATGAGTTCATATAATTTGCGTTTTTACTTATTTACTTTTCCATTTTAATGATATTTTATTTTTGTTTTTCTGGTATTTTGGCGTGGCTAGCTGGCATATGATAAATAAAAAATTCATTTTTGTTGTTTTTTTTTTTCTTCTCTTGTATTACTGTACCTACATAGTATTGTATAAACTATTATGTTTTTTTCTAAATGAACAGATAGCTGTGCTGCTGGGAGTTTTTTCCGCCACTTCTTCCCAGCGAAAGCACTAGGGACTGTCGATGGGTGGGCGTTTTGGGGGACTGTCTTATGCAATCATCATCATCAACCTCTTTTTTATCATCTCACTACTGGGCACAGGTCTCCTCTCATACGGAGAAAATCAAAAGTCATTTATTCAAATTAGGCTGAGAATCAACACTTTTTGAACGTCAATATTACATAAGAATATAAGATATGTCGTGTCGAGTCGTATATATGTCGTAGTGGCCTAGTGGTTAAAACACCAGCCTCTCAAGTATGAGTGCGCGGGTTCGATTCCAGGTCCGGCAAGTACCAATGTAACTTTTCTAAAGTTATATGTACTTTCTAAGTATATCTTGGACACCAATGACTAAAGGTGAAGGAAAACATCTTGAGGAAACCTGGACTTTGGGTCTGAAATCGCCAACCCGCATTGAGCAAGCGTGGTGATTACGCTCAATCCTTCTCTGCATGAGAGGAGACCTGTGCCCAGCAGTGGGACGATAAATAGGTTGATGATGATGATGATGATTTTTGATTTTGGAATAAATAATTAATTAAAAATAAAGTGCTTTTATTCCTGTACTACAATTTCAATCAGTATTGCGCCTGAAATAACTTGTAAATATCTGAAACTAGCGGAAAATGGTTTTTATTATATAAATAATCGATAATGAAATATTTATCGGAAGCCATCCTGGACAACACTAGTTTTCACTCAATCATTGTCATTTACGCACACATGTGTATATATTTTTTTGACTCAGTATCGAGTCGTTTAAGTGTATCTTTTACTTCCTATATCTATGGAAATAACAAAACACAGCACTAAAAAATACAACAACAATACAATAAACTACAACAACACAAAAAACAACGTTACAATAGGCTATTTGACAGATTTATAATTTCTATCTTGAATTATTTGGTTACTGTTAACAAGTTCATCAAAAGTTTACTTTTTTTTTAAATTTTTAATACGTATTTCGTAAGAAACATGCAAATAAAAATTCAAATAAGCCGCCGAAACGCTTTATTCAGCAATATGGCGTCGCGCTTTCTAAGTGACGTCACAAACTTGTAAACAATTTTCGGTTCCGCAGTGATGTTCGTGTTTATCTGTTATTTATCAGTCAGAAAACAAAAAATACCACAAATCGCTCCAAATATCCTTAAAAATCTTCTGAAAACGCAAAAACTCCTGAGAACACATAGAACGACAACAAGTGTTTATGAGCGTATGACGTCATCGTGACATTAGCCAATCCGGATCGTTTCACAATATGTGGCGCGAGAAACAAAATGCCAAACATATTTTTGTGTTTTTGGATATATTAATTGTTATTATTTTCATTAAAACTCATGTAAATGACACAAAGAACCCGCATTTTATGCATTTAAAGCAAATAATCACAAAAATATTCATACTGTCAAAATAGCCTATTATGTATCAGCAATGCCACTGATTTTCTTCTAATCTTCACACAGATTTCTAAACCAAATATATTATACAATATGTAAAGAAAACCCTGTCCGACCCATAAGGATAATAAAGGTTAGGTAAACACTTGACCAAATGTAATTTAAAATTTCACATAATCATCATATTAACAATACTAATGAATTTTGAAATAATCCTTTTTTCCCGGGAATTAATTCCAATTTCCCCGAAATTTGGTAATTTTTAAAAAAGTGACAACACCGGTATTATTGTAAGCGAATAGCGACACGACCACGTCACAGGTGTCCCTACGTCATGTCTATTAAACTGTATAATAAACTACCCGCACAAATAAAAAAAGAAGATAAAATAAATATATTTCTAAAAAAACTTAAACAATTTCTTTTATTAAGTGCTACTACTCTGTCAGCGAATACCTCAATGATAAAAATATAAATACACAAACTTAAACAGACATACACACATTCGCACACACACACACACTCACACACACCCACACACACACACGCACGCAAGCACGCACGCACGTACCCATTAGCAAGCAACGTAGTAGAGTGTAAAAAAGTGCTTCCTCTCTCCTAGCTTCACTTATGTTGTTGTGCCCGACAGGGTCCACATGAACTAATTTTAAGATAATTACCACCTAAGAATACTTGTGGAAAACAATAAAGTATTGAGTATTGAGTATTGAGGTGCCGCGTGCCCTGCCCCCCGCCGCCCGTGGAAAGGGTTGCTTACCGCACATGTATTAAGTTACCTCTTTTTGCGAAATAATATTTATTTTTTTAGGGGGATTGTTTTTTTAAGTTTAGCCTGTCTTTGTGGGCATTAGTAGAATCAGTTATCGATACCTAACAATACCTTCACGGATCGGACAGGGTTTTCTTTACATGTTGTATATTCCCACCAGGTCAGCCCTAGTCAAGCCAGTAACTGTGAACGTGGGCCGCGCCGGCGCAGCATCACTCAATGTTCGACAAGAGTTGGAACCAGTCAAAGCCGAAGCCAGGACGGTACACCTTCTCCAATGCCTTCAGAAGACACCTCCTCCAGTCCTGGTGTTTGCGGAGAGGAAGCAGGACGTCGATGCAATTCATGAATATTTATTGCTAAAAGGTGAGATGATGGTTAATTCAATGAATCAATCTTTGATATGGAGTGTATTGGCAATGATGACATACGGAACTGAAATGCGGTCGCTTACAATGGGCCTCATACGAAGGCTCAGAGTCACACAAAGGGCGATGCAAAGAGCTATGCTCGGAGTTTCTCAGCGTGATCGAATCACAAATGAGGAGACCGGCAGAAGAACCAAAGTTACCGACATAGCTCTATGACAGCCTCCGTAGCGTAGCGATAACGATAGCGATAGCTTACTACTGCCCCATCGGGGATCAAATCAAATCATTTATTTCAAATAAATCAGTTACAGGCACTTTTGAATTGTCAGAAGGTTGGTCAGTCAATAAGATGAAGCTAGTCGCCCATTCCAAAGAGTAGGTACCTATGGAGAAGAACGGGCAAGAAACTCCATGGACACTCTTTTAAATTTTCAAGCTATTGTTACAAATATTTGATTACATCATTCATGTTGAAATCAACCGTGTGAGAACGATGCAGAAATATATTGTACGCTGAGAGCGTCCATTATGGCAAACACAAAAATCAATTCAGAAATTAAAGTACGCCGTGGCGGCTAAGAGATGACCAGTTCCCTCTGACGGCGTCCGTTCACGAACATGACGTATGGATCAGCATCATTCATCGATCGATCGGTTCTACGAACAATATACCCCGCCCACTGCCACTTAATTTTAGCGACTCGTAGAACTATGTCAGTCATCATCATCATCTCAGCGTTATTTCCAGTCGCATCGCTTTTCAGCTTTGGAGTCTGGGATCCGCGATTTTGGCTAAACTTCGATATTCTCCGTGAAGCGACTGCCGTCTGACCTCCACAACCCGTAGGCGATATCGAAGCATTGCAGTTAGACTTTTGAAGGCTCCAACAACCTGTAGCGACTGCCACTAGATGTTCGTATGGTAACCTGTACGGCTTAACGTGCTTTCCGAGGCACGACCAGACCAGTGCAAATATGTATTCATATCATGCAAATATTTGCACTGCGCGGGGATTGAACCCGCGCCTCCTTGCGCAGCGGCCGCGTTCGCTACTGCTACGCCTCAGAGGCTGCTTGCGACAGAAGTGAAAACTAAAGTCATAAAAAAATATAACACAAAAAGAACAAAGAACTATGACGGTGTCGTGTCGGTCATCAACATCATTTCAGTCGAAAGATGTCCATTCATTACTGCTGGACATAGGCCTCCCCCAAGGATCTCCACGACGACCGGTCCAGCGCCTCCCGGCACCACGTCGTCGGTCCACCTTGTCGGGGGCCTATCCACGGGTCGGTCACGCTCACGCGAATTTAATGTGGAAAACATTAAATTCGCATACAACAACATTGCTCAACGTCACTAAAGGAGAATTTATATAAAAAATCAGAAAAATGAATACTCCTTTATTCATATCAAAAAACCAGAAAAATAAAAGCTCTTAATATGTATTTCAGGTGTTGAAGCTGTGGCCATTCACGGTGGTAAGGACCAAGAGGAGAGATCACGCGCTGTGGAGGCCTTCAGGAGAGGGGAGAAAGACGTGCTGGTGGCCACTGATGTAGCCAGCAAAGGTACGAAGAAATATTATTAATTTTATTATCTACTAGCCTCCGCCAGCGACTTCGTTCGCGTAGAGTTAGTTATGCTTCTCTTTGACTTCAGTTTTCGCAACATTTTTTGTTACTGCTCTGTTCCTATTGGTTACAGCGTGATGTTATATAGCCTAAAGCCTTCCTGGATTAATAGGCTATCCAATGCAAAAAGAATTTTTCTTTTTTAAATCGGACCAGTAGTTCCTGAGATTAGCGCGCACAAACAAACAAACTCTTCAGCTTTATATATTAGTATAGACTAGCGATCCGCCCTGGCTTCGCATGGGTGCAATTATGATACTAAATACACTACAGAAAAACTGTGAACGTATAAAAACATAACGGCCCACCGCCGCTACTGCCGCTCCGGCTGGCGGCTCCTGCCCGCAATTTTTAAATCTGTAATATCTTCGAAAATATTGATTTAAATCATATACTGTAAAGGGCGATATAGATCTATATTAAATCAACAATTTATTTAATTTTTATATAAATTACAAACTAGCGCTTGACTGCAATCCCGCCTGATGGTAAGCAGTGATGCAATCGTTGATGGTAAAGCGCGCCAGTTTATTAAGCCTACTCACTCAAAAGAACTGAGTAAATAGGAAGGAAGACGGCAGTTGAGCGCGGTGATGCAATGTTAAACCCAACAACACGACCAACGATGCTGCGCCAGAGGGATATTGATCTGGAGGCCCTCCACAACCAAACTCCCGACACAACAATATTTCGCGCATCGTACCTGGCACGTACATCGCAACACAACTGCTCAGACCCGTCCTCCGTACGGCTTCACCAGACAACATGCCGGAACACGATGAATCGCTTGGCGGCATGACTTTGTCTGGTGGGTGGTAACTTACGCCGGCGGCTGATGTTGTGGCCTACCACCGAGAACTTAAGAAGAGAAATTTAAGGTATTAATATATAATTGCTTCGAAAATTAGCCGGTGTTTGTCGTAAAAAATTAACAACAAAAAATGTTATTGTGTGATATCCATAAGAGATACACATATACCATCGCGGACTTTTTTGTAGACCTTTTCAATGTGTATAATATTTAGTACATTATTTTGATAAATCTCGTAGGGTACAGCCTGCGTTTCACTGAAAACGGGGAAAAATGTAATTATTTACGACATCACATTAGAAACTTCAAAAATACTAGTATTTCTCCACAATTTAATGGATGTTATTATACATACAACGTGTGACATAAAGGGTATATACATAACAAAGGCATGGCATCTTTACATGACATCAAACGATATTGGAAGAGTTTTTTAATCCTATCTCTTTATGTTAGGAAGTTATGAGGAAAAACATCGACTGTGATAGGCTACTATCATACTAGTCACACAGAGGTATTGAAGACATTATTCGGATTTTGGCCCCGTCGACTCGGGCCTGGTCCTTACCGAGCGGCGAGCTGCCCACTGCTTACCGCCCCCGCGCCTACGGTGGCTGGGAGTTCAGTGTCATCTCCCGACCAGGGCGTCTCGGAGTAGTGCCTCAAAGCGATGGCACCGTTCGACAATCCCCACTTTCCACAACGACCATGTCTAAGTGCCGCCATTACAAAATAACGTCCAGCTTTTGCCGCACTTCTACATAAATCAAATTAGCAACTTTGATTAAAAGGATATCGTTATTAACTGCATATATCTTTTACATTTTTTAAAAATGGCGCAGATTTTCTTGTTTTATTTTTTTATGGATAATTAAAACATTACAATACCAATTAAATCAATTAATTTGCCAGCGGCGGTGTTTTTGTCGGACTACAATTTGAGAGTTTCTTTCGTTTCCCGCGTGAGGCCTATTAGGAGGGGTTTGGCGTAAAGACATGATGTGGCCACTATGCTACAATATTTCACTGTTCTTTATGAATTATTCACTGAATGCACTTTTTACCACATAAATCACGCGTTTTTATTTGATAAACGACACTATAAATAATTTAAAAGTCGAATGAAAAATGAGCGTGGCACTCATCTTCGCTTTCCCGTCAAAACCCGCGTTCCATGTGCGTTCGGATACACCAACGAAACAGAAACGCAAGCGAGTGCAACTAGCATTATGATTAGTGAGAAAACAATTCAATGGGCCCAAACATGCAATATTGAACCTTATGCCATTGACATAATCAAATCAAATCAAAGCATTTATTTCAAATAAACCAGTTACAGGCACTTTTGAATTGTCAGAAGCTTGGTCAGTCAGTAAGGTGAAGCTAGTCGCCCATTCCAAAGAGTAGGTACCTATGGAGAAGAACTGACAAGAAACTCCATGGACACTCTTTTACATAAGATGTATTCGTAACAATACGATGACTTATCATTACACCAATTTTAACTCTCCAGGTCTCGACTTCGCTAATATTCAGCACGTGATCAATTACGACATGCCGGAAGATATTGAGAACTACGTCCATCGCATCGGACGTACAGGACGCGCTGGTGGGGAAGGTGTCGCCACCACGCTCCTGGGCCGCGCCGCAGACGACAGCGTGCTGAGGGACCTCGCACATCTCCTCAGGGAGGCACAGCAGAAGGTAATGTCAACAGTACAATCCTATAACCATCACACAATAAAAACTTAGGTGAACGCAGGGCAATGAAAAGGCCTATGCTTGGGGTTTCACTACGTGCTCAAATTAGAAATGAGGAGATCCGCAGAAGAACGAGAGGAAATGAAATGAAATTGTTTATTATGCAAGTAGGATCACTGATCACTTTTACACGTCATATTTTTTTAAACTAGATTGAGCCGGCATTTCCTAACTGACTCTGTGAAAGCCCAAACAAACTTAGGGATCATCGTCTTTTTTCAAGTCCAGACATTAAAAATGAAAATGTTTACAATAACAATAAGTCATTGCTTTGTACACAACAATCAATTTAGGGGATTTGAAAAAGCAGGAGCCGACATAGCCCGAAGAATTGCAACATTAAAGTGGCAGTAGGCTGGACACATTGCCCGTAGGACTCACGTTCTCGAGTGGCGACCACGCACCGTAAGACGTGGCGTGGGTAGGCCCCCGACAAGGTGGACCGACGACCTGGAGAAGGTCGCGGGAAACCGCTGGATGCGGGAGGCGCAGGAACTGCCATCGTGGAGAACCATGGGGGAGGCCGATGTCCAGCAGTGGACGTCTTTCGGCTGAAATTATGATGATGATGATGAATTGTTGAAATATTAATATGAATATCTAATAAATGTCATTTCATATGACAGAAACACGTGTCCAGTATTTTTAAGTAAAGAATATACAGTATGTTAAATAACAGAGGGCGTTCCCTTAAACTCGTTAATATATATCATTAATAGATTAAAATAAAAATATCAGCATTGAAAAATAAGCATAAAATAATCCGAATAAAAAGAAATTATAATTGAAAATAAATTTGAAACCTCCTGTTTTAAATCAAAATAGTAGCGCGGAATAGTATCTACCTAACGTTGCATTGCCCAACACACATCAACCGACACACATCAATCACACAATAAATAAATTGCGACGTTGCCGTCTTTCATGTTCGCGTGTACAGTGTGTTTCTTTTACATGTCAATTTAAAATTTTTATTGAATATTTTCATATTGGAAAAAATTTAAAACATTTTGTTTTCGAATGGAAATATTTTTTTTAGCATGTATGTATGCTATACTATTTCGAGTTAACGGGAACGCCCTCTGTTAGTTAACATACTGTATGTACAAAATTTCAAAAAGATATCATGAAAGACCACAAAGTTATGAGTTTGCTAATCTACTTGATTGTTCCAACAAAAATATGGTCAAACCTCCGCTCGGGCGGGTGAGCGCGGTGCGTTGACCTCTGGCGTCAGTTGTTGCGCGCGCAATTACTATGATCTATCGTGTACTTATGAGCCGCTCGGTAACCACACTGCAACAATTTCTAAATGTATTTGGGAAAAAATATAACATGGTGTAAAAATTATTGGAATCGATTCAGTTGCTTATACTGAACAAACTGTATTCAGGTCTGTATTTGTATTGTTGGTTTCAGGTACCCTCATTCCTGTTAGATATGATTGGAGAACCGGATGTGCCCGTACCGGATGGACAAGGATGTTCATACTGTGGCGGCTTGGGACACAGAATTACAGGTAAAATCATCTTTATCATGGTACAGATGACAGCACTGTGCGGGGATCGTGTTCCGACATGATGTTTGGTGGAGCCGTACAGAGGACGGGTCGGGTTTTTTAATGGGCTTAATAACCCAGCGCGCTTTACCATCAACAATTGCATCACTGCTTACCATCAGGCGGGATTGCAGTCAAGCGCTAGTTTATAATTATTAAAAAAAAAGTATTGAACACAAGAAAATACAACAACAATGAAATTAATTACCATATGCCAGCTACCACGCCAAAATACCAGAAAAGCAAAAAAAAATATCATTCAAATGGAAATGTAAATAAGTAAAAACTTATTACCTAAATAAAAGCTGGGTATAAAGGGCGAGACAGCTCACATATTTGACCGCGATCCCGCCTGATGGTAAGCAGGGATGCAATCGTTGATGGTAAAGCGCGCTAGTTCATAAAGAGCGTATTCACTCTAGCCTTGAAGACACTTAAATTGTAGTGTGATGGAAAGACGGCTGCTGGCAAATTGTTCCAGTCCTTCGATGTACGCGGCATATAAGGAGAGGCGAAACTAATAGTTTTTTTTTTTAAACTTAGGCCCCACCCTTTGACTTTCTGTTGTCTTTCCTGTTAGCCGCCACACTTGGAATGTCTGTTGTCTTTCCTGTATCTTGGATGCGTTTACAAACATACAACTTACACGCACAAATATCCAGAGCCGGAACAATTACTTGTAGGTCATATATACAACGTGTAACATAAAGGGTATATACATACCAAGAGTATGGCATCTTTCCATGATATCAAACGATATAGGAAGGGTTTCAACTCCAAATAAAATACTCAAAAATTTCATAACAAATTTTTGGTTTCGTGTGTTTCTTAAAACCAAATCATAACAGACGTGGCACCACACTACATACGTTAATAATTAATCGTTACACGTCACGTTACTTGCCAAAATCACGATAAATGTCTTCAATAACTCTGTGCGCCTAGTATGGTAGTAGCCTATCACAGGCGGTGTTTTCCTCATAACTTCCTACATTAAGAGATAGGTTTAAAAAAACCCTTCTGATATCGTTTGATATCATGTAAAGATGCCGTGCCCTTGGTATGTATATACCCTTTTTGTTACACGTTGTATATAATATGTTCCATGCGGGAATTGAACCTGCGACACGCATTGTAGCAATCAATAGCTTAAGAGGGGACTCTAGTGTCGTTTTCTCCATACAAACGTATTCCGCTGTTTTCTTCGTGAATAACGCTTTTAGAGCAATGATTTTTTTTCTACAATTTCACACCTTGATTACACGCGCCCCTATTATTTGTTTTTTGTCGAAAACTTAATTAATAAAAGAAATATGATGTTTCAAAATCCCGAAAAATAACCCATTTGTTACCGCGATGTTCAGACGACTATTACACAAATGTGATTAGTTTTTGACAAAAAAGAAAATAATAGAGGCTTAAATATACTCATCCTCTAAATTTTAATATAAAAATAATTGAGATCTGTCGTGTTTTTAAAAAGAAAACAGCGGAACACGAAACATCTTTTGGTCAATGTTTTTGTAGGTAAAATCACCCTGAGTTGCAACTGTCCCTTTCGCACTTTACGGGGAAAGGTTGAAAGCGGCGCGACGGCAATAGTTTCTTCAAATACCTATTTCTCAAATTCCTCGGCACTAGAGTCCACCCTTAACGTTATTATATTTTGACTGTTTTGTAATCTTGTTTTGCGGTCAACACGCCTGCCTGCGACGTGGAGGCCCCTGATTCGATCCCCGGCCAGGTCATGATGGAAAACCATCTTTTCCTGATTGGCCTGGGTCTTGGATGTTTATCTATACAGTATGTTAAATAACAGAGGGCGTTCCCTTAAACTCGTTAATATATATCATTAATAGATTAAAATAAAAATATCAGCATAGAAAAATAAGCATAAAAAAATCCGAATAAAAAAAAAAATCTTATTGGAAATAAATTTGAAACCTCCTGTTTTAAATCAAAATAGTAGCCGTCATGTATAAATAAATTGCGACGACTGTTGACGTCTTTCATGTTCGCGTGTACAGTGTGTTTCTTTTACATGTGAATTTAAAATTTTTATTGAATATTTTCTTATTGGAAAAAATTTTAAAACATTTTGTTTTCGAATGGAAATATTTTTTTTAGCATGTATGTATGCTATACTATTTCGGGTTAACGGGAACGCCCTCTGTTAGTTAACATACTGTATATGTATCTATTTAGTATCCCATAACACAAGTCTCGAACTTACTTTGGGGCTAGCTCAATCTGTGTGATTTGTCCCTATATATTTATTTATTGTTAAATCGTTTTTTTTTTCCACAGAATGTCCAAAACTGGAGGCTGTACAGAACAAGCAGGCTTCGAATATCGGACGAAGAGATTACTTGGCTAACACCGCCGCTGACTATTAAGATCACAACTTCAAATATAATACGCGATAGGTAGATATACAGGGTGTATCTGACATCGACGCACAAACGAGTACCATGGATGCAGTACATAATTCTGAACCCTCCAGTGGTGGAATTTGTCGTCGGCTATTTCCTGATTTAAAAAAATAATGCAGTTTTTTCACTTTAGACCGTTCATAATTGCTATACTTTCATAACCCAATAAGATTTTAAAGTAAAAACTAATTAATTCGCTAATTACACAAAAAAGCGCAATGAAAACAAGACTCGAAAAACTATCCTGTCAGCTGATTTACTAGTGTTCACATCAGGGGCCAACGTCATACCTACAAACATGCACGGCGGCACGCTTGCAACGTTCAAAGGCCGCGCCAACACTTTTTTGGAACATTGTGATTTCTGTAACCGCTCATTAACGACATAAATGACTATCATAATTTTATTAGTGGCATGCGGTCTAGTCTTTTCGCGATGTTTGTGTTACGATGTCAGATACACTCTGTATGTGTGTAACGTGAGAACACCAGTAACCTAGTGGTACATCGGCCCCCACTTAAAAGTTGTAGGTCTTAGGTTCGAACCCCATCAGGCGCATTCTTCTTTCCAGCCCATAGAGGTAAAGAGAGAGTAGATAGAACCAAGTGAAGAAATGCGAACCCCGAAACACGATATTTTTAAGTAAAGAATCTATGTACAAAATTTGAAAAAGATATCATGAAATACCACAAACTTATGAGCTTGTTATTTTACTTGCTTATCCCAACAAAAATATGGCCAACCGTCAGCTGTGTTGCGCGCTCGGTGACCACCCTGCAGCAATATCTAAATGTATTTGGGAAAAAATATAACATGGTGTAAAAATGATCGGAATCGATTCAGTTGCTTATTCTGAACAGACTGTATTCAGGTTTTGTATATATAAAAAAAAAACCAATATAGAAAATAAAATTTATTAATATTTCATGCGTGTAAGCCGTAAGGGTTGTGTTTGTGGAGGGTATGACGAAATTCATGACGTCACCAAGTATATACAATATGTAAAGAAAACCCTGTCCGACCCATAAGGATAATAAAGGTTAGGTAAACACTTGACCAAATATAATATAAAATTTTACATAATAATCATAGTAACAATACTAGTGAATTTTGAAATAATCCTTTTTTCCGGAGAATTAATTCCAATTTCCCCGAAATTTGGTAATTTTTAAAAAAGTGACAACACCGGTATTATTATAAGCGAATAGCGACGCGACCACCTCACAGGTGCCGTTTACCCTGCCTCCCGCCGCCCGCGGAATGGGGATGCTTACCGCACATGTATTAAGTTACCTCTTTTTGCGAAATAATATTTATTGTTTTAGGGGGATTTTTTTTAAAGTTTTGCCTGTCTTTGTGGGCATTATTAGAATCAGTTATCGATACCTAACAATACCTTCACGGATCGGACAGGGTTTTCTTTACATATTGTATACTTGATGCAAGTTTAAATTGGAACATTTTACAATCATAAGTTATTTATTTTTTAAGATGTAAATAAATTTATTTTAAGGTAAATATCCTTTTTTTTTTTGGGTCCGCCTCTGTTTCTAATTATGATCAGTGACCTCATAAATGCTGACCACCTTAAATAAAAAATAAATACAAAATAAAATAAACCTTTTTAATTCAGACATTAGGTACAATAAGGATGTTTCCTGGTTTAAAAAAAAATCTATTTAGTCCATCGTCATTCAGATTATAGAAAAATATTGGATACGTATATTATGTTTTATCAAATCAATAAAAATTGAAAAATATAAAAGGCATCAAAGATCAGGAGTGGTGGCTGGTGACGTCACTGGCCGCTAAAACGTATAGCGTGCAGTGACGTCACACGAGTTTTCAACGCGCTGTATCGTCTTCATTTTTTGTTTATATGAAAAAGAAATTACGTGTCTAGTATTTTTTGGAAATCTGACTGACGGACTAATTAGTTGTTTTTAGTCATGTCATTTTAGTCATTCATGGAGTACAATAAAACTTACGAAACTAGTATTAGTAGCAAAATATAGCTTCTATCGCGGGCCTGAGAGTGGAGAACGAATACAGAAATTCCGTAACGAAAATAACCTAACACCACAACAGTTATTATACAGAGTGGTGCTGACAATACGACAATAAATTAAACATCGTGTACCTCAACACATTCTCAGTCTACCCATAAAAAAATTATATAAATATATCCATTAGTTTAGTCACAGGAAATTATTTTTCACATTTTCTACATGTTGATAAGGAAGCGCTTACAAGCTAATAACCGCCGCATCCTGTGATGGCGCGAAAAAAGCAAGTCGATACAGGATCGCGCTAACGCTGCACCACATAACGTCACCTCTACGGCAAACTTACGAATCTGCAGTTTTTGTACATTTGACATTTCTATTAAAAAATACACCTTATGTTGTCCTACATATGGTGTAAAATTTTCAAAAGTCTATCTCTAACGGTTACAGAAATGTCATAGTGCGAATCTAGCTTTTTTGTTGATACACCTATATTAAACTTACGAAATTGATATCAGTTGTTTTGGCGTAGTTGAAAACGTGAACTCCGAAAAAAAATACACCACGGTCAACTTACGAATCTGTCATATTCGTGAATTGATAACATAGCACACTTTAATGAATCGATCTACCGACTCACAGCAAACATACGAATATGTAAGATTCGTAAGCTCACATTGGTAGAATATACTCTTTAAGAGACTTAAGTAAAAGAAAATATGAAACGATCTACTGATCCATCGCGCAAAGTAAGTACGCATCAATATTGTTTTACAGTAAACAATAAAAAAGTTACTGTATGCAGAGATTTCTTTTTAGACACTATAAACATCAAGAAAGGAATAATAGTACGGGGTGCTTTAAAAATATTTCTGAAGAAGGGGTTCTGACGAGGGTCGCGGAAAGCCGAAGCACAAGACCGGTAATCGTGGAAAGCCTTTGGGAAGGGCTTTGTCCAGCAGTGGACCTCTATAGGTTGAAGAAGATGAGTGAAGCATTGCAAATAAGCTACTTTTGAACACTAGGAAGCGCTACGTCATGAGTCATGCTGACATATGGCAGGGGTTCCGGTCAGTACAGTATGACTATAGGTACTTTGGGTGGTGACGTGGTCGACTCGTTTTACCAAAATTAGAGATTTAAGAGTAACTTTCGACCGGTGTTTGACTATTGGGGCCACGTTTCTACTCTTACAAAATAATCTTTCAAACACTTGGGTATTGCGAAAAGTTGTTCTCTTGTTTGAATCTAGTGCTTGTATCTGGCACACACTAAACACTAATGTTGGAAAACTTTCAATGTATGATTCTTCTAGAGGTTTTTTTTTAAATTAATTAGAAACTAGTGCTTGACTGCAATCCCGCCTGATGGTAAGCAGTGATGCAATCGTTGATGGTAAAGCGCACTAGTTTATTAAGCCTATTCACTTAAAAAACGTAGGAATAGGAAGGAAGACGGCAGTTGAGCGAGGTGATGCAAAAAAAACCCAAGACTAAAAGGCTAAAGGGAGATTGATTTGGAGACTCTCCACGACCAAACTCCGGACACAACAACATTTGGCGCATCGTACCCGCCACACAGCTACTCAGACCCGTCCTCCGTACGGCTTCACCAGACATCATGCCGGAACACGACGAATCGCGGCAAGCACGACTTTGTCTGGTGGGTGGTAACTTCTGCCGGCAGCCGATGTTATGGCCTACCACCACTGGTTATACCATTTTTTCTTATATGTACCATACCAACTATCTCTTAGGGATGTTGAGATTTAACTCGTTGGAGGTGAGAAGAGGCCTTGACATTGCGGGGACGTATAGACTGCCCAGAGCTCCTTGGTGTTTTCTGCAGACTATTTGCGCCTGACTAATACATCGGTCACCGTCAGAGCCACAGGAACAATCTGTTTGCGCAACTCCCAGCAAAAACTGTAGTCAGAGCTGAAACCCCGGTCTGTTGTATTCTAAGGTTTCTGAATGCGGCGGTGAGCAGTGGGCAGCTCGCCGCCCGGTAAGGACCTGCCCCCTAATCGGCGAACACATTTTTGTCAAATGATTGCGACTAGTTGGCATCAGTTGGGATCGTTCGGACCGCCCATTGGTCCGTTCGGTCCAAACTAATGTGTTTCACGCGCGCCTCAAAGAGATGTCAGCACGTCGTGACGGGCGGGTCAGGGTTGCCGGTTGGTTAAAAAAGAAACCGTGGCCGTGGCCGTCGCACACAGGCAAGTGATAAAACACGGATGGGTTTTAGTCAGTAAAAGTCTGACACACCCTTCCGCTCCGCCCAGAACTGGAGAAGTCTTGATGATTTCGCATCCCAACAAAAAGAAGAGGGTTCTGAATGCCAACCCTGAATGTGACGTGTTTGTGGATGAATGAAATAAGACTATGCCTGTATGTTTGATGTTCTGTGACAGAAAAAATGCGAGGGTGTCCACTATTCAATGTTAGTTATATTTTTGTCTCCAAATTAATTGATGTATTTGTGTTGTACCGTTTTATTTAACCAAATAAATAATTTAGAATACTCAATAATGCTTGAGAGCAGTGTTCATCATCATCAACCTTTTTATCGGCCCACTGCTGGGCACAAGTTTCCTCTCATACAGAGAAGGATTGATTGATTTAAGGTGAATGAAAACATCTTGAGGAAACCTGGACTTTAGGTCTGAAATCGCCAACCCGCATTGAGAGTAGTGTTGGGTTGTAATAATTATCAGATTTGACCTTATAATCATCAACCTTTTTATCATCACACTGCTGGGCACAGGTTTCCTCTCATACAGAGAAGGATTGAGTGTACTCACCACGCTTGCTCAATGCGGTTTCGCGATTTCAGACTTAAAGTCCAGATTTCCTCAAGATGTTTTCCTTCACCTTTTAATCAATCAGTCATAGGAGTCGCTTCTGTTGTTCCCAGACTAATTTTAAGTTAGGTATGTGAATATTTTTCTTTTCATTTCGTTAAAAAAATGATAGAAAATAACATTTTAATTTCATCCTGTCAAATTAAGATACTCCTATGGACAGTTTAGACGCGATTATAAACATGGCGACTAAAATACGCTAGTTTACGTCAGGAGCGCACTAATTTGACAGGTCTAACTGACATTTTATCTTCTGTCCTTTTCTTAACGAAATGGAAATAAAATATGCACTCAACTTAAAATTAGTTTAGATTGTGAACAACAGAATCGGCGCCATTCCCTCACAACCACGCAAGGTTAAAAAAAAAAACCAGACTTATAAAAAGAAAAGTTTATATTTTTAAACACTGTTTTCTTCGTGGTTCTTAAATGATACAACAATATACACCATGATACTAAATCTATGATCGAATGTGTTGGGTTAAAAAAATATCTCACAAAACACTTTTATTTCTCAACGATTTTTTTTTATCCCTCTTCAGCGACGCCCTAAGCCGAGGTTCGTACCACACAGGGAGTGCCCTTAGCGTGTAGTAGCTTAGTTTTTAGATGCCCTGGCTGGAGGTTTTAAATTAATTTAAGGCAGCCACAGGATACCTAGTCCGGTTAAGTAGTCACGACCTCTCGTAGTTGATCTCAAGGTCAACTACGAAAGAACGCCTGAAGGTAAGCAGTGATGGCAAAGCGCACTAGTTTATTAAAATAAGACAACATGTTTTTTAAACCCATCTCAAAAAATAATCGTGGTATTATTTTTCTATTTTTTTAACCCATCACAAATTAATTAATGGTCAAACAAATATACATGACAGAAATAGATATATAATTTATATCGCAAAACTTTCTTAAATATCATGAAAAAAAAAACCAATAAAGGTAGGCACTCAACTGTTTTATATTTGACTGCGAGCTTAGGAAAGAAGATTAATCCCTTAGTATTTTTTTCTTTTCCTATGAAAAAATATTTAGTGCACAAACTGGTATTTCCAAGTATTTGAGTGCCATCGTGATCAACAGTCTCCGGCAACTATAGATTTTCAATTCTAACACACACACACACACACAAACATATATACCACGTGTAAGGGAAATGGTATGTACGTACCAAGGGCATGACTTCTTTGGAAGATATCAAACGATATTCAATGGGTTTGTTAATCCTATCTCTACATATTCGGCAGTTATGATAAAGAACACCGCCTGCGGTAGGCTACTATGATACTAGGCGCGAAGAAATATGGAAGAGATTTATCGTGTTATTGTCAAGTAACGTGACGTGTAACGTGTAGTTATTGAACTGCGTGATGCGGTGACACGTTTGTTATAATTTGAATTTGAGAAACATATGAATCCGAAAATTTTGTTTCAATTCTTAGAATATTTTATTTTGAGTTGAAAATCTTCCAATACCGTTTGATATCATCATTCAAATAAGCCAAGCCCTTGATATGTATATACCCTTTCCCTTACCAGTTGTATAAAAAGATTTAAAAAAAAACAGAACAGAAATATTGTTAGAGATAATGCTTATTTCATTAGAAGTCTCTTCTAGAATAGCTCTGATAAGACAATATATGTATAGTGTTTGTCTGTGGTCTGGCTATCAACGTATTATAGCGGTGTTATTTTTAAATCTCAATCAAAGCTAGCAGTCAAACATGTAACTATTAAACGGTTGAACCAATAAAACAAAGCACAAGAATGCATAAAATTTTAAACAAGATCTTAAAAGATGTCGACACTTGATTTTGAATTCTTATTTTATTTGGGAATACATTGGGACTTAATTACCTAATTATTAAATAATATGCAATGATACGACATATTAATAATAGTGAACGAAAAAATATACAAAATAGTAGCCCACCGGTAAAGGCCAGTGGTCAGGGCTTAATTTTTTATATTCTAATATGTAAATATTTTGAAATAAAGGAAATTGCGAACAATATTAAAAGAAAATGCGCGACTTCCGTTCGTGACAGACAAACCAAATTGATATTGCTCTTTTTGTAACTAAAAACTAAAAGAAACTGTCGACAATTTCTTTCAAGTTGTGTTCGATACATATATTTATTTAGTTTTTCATACTTTTAAATGAACTAACACTGGTTTCTTATTTTGCTAAACTAAAAACACTGGCCATGATTTTTTTATTGTGAAAATATTATACAGGATACTGAGACGGTCAGTTTCAATTATAAACTAGTGCTTTACCGCAGGCCCGCGTGATGGTAAGCAGTGGTGCAATCGTTGATGGTAAAGCGCGTTAGTTTATTAAGTCTATTCATAAAAAAAAAAAACTGCATGAATAAGAAGGAAGACGGCAGTTGAGCAAGGTGTGTGCAATGTTAAACCCAACAACACGACCAAACTCCCGACACAACAACATTTGGCGCATCGTACCCGGCACACATCGCAACACAACTGCTCAGACCCGTCCTCCGTACGGCTTCACCAGACATCATGCCGGAACACGACGAATCGTTTGGTCTGCGTGCCATCGAAATGTGTTATTTATGATGTTTTAGCCAATCGGATGATAATAAACAGCTGAACACAGAGCATCCTGTATATTTAAATAGTTTCATTCCGAAAATTATTTTTTATAACCGGGTTTTTTCTACAACCGAATAATTATACCTATTGAATTTGCCTTAAAAATTATTTCGATCATTTGGCGTGTTTTTATTGATAGATCTGATAGATTTTGTGCACAGAATCGTGAAGCAATTCTACTAAATTAAACTTCACGTGAATATTTGTCTGACATGTGACGTGACAAAATGGTCAGATCCAGATCTGACCTTTTTTGTTTTAGTGAAAATCTATAATACAGCAACAATTCATCAATAATGTTGAAGTCCCAAGTAACAGCTAACCAGTCATTTCAAATCGAGATATATTAAACTTTCGAGATCTAGAAATACATATTATAATAACAACTAAATAAAATGTGTTTTAATGCCAAAAAAAAAATGTTTATTTAATAATATATTTTTTACACATTGGAAAAACTTCGCCTTTTTATATAATCAAGCTTTTTTATATAAAAGGGTAGGTAGGTTTGTAAGTTCTATTAAAACATTGCATTGGTCATTAATACTTCTCCGTATGAGCTACATACTTTACATTTCCAATGACATGTCATTAAATACCCTTTCTGAACCATTTTTGGGTCAGCTTCCAGTTTTACCAGATATTTTGAACGAGATATGCTTAGCAAGACTTACGGAACTGAAATGTGGTCGCTCACAACGGGCCTCATACAAAAGCTCAGTTACACAAAGGGCGATGGAAAGAGCCATGCTCGGAGTTTTTCTGCGTGATCGAATCAGAAATGAGGAGATCCGCAGAAGTACCAAAGTCACGGACATAGCTCTTCGAGTCGCTAAAATTACACTTAAGTGGGCAGGGCACATTGCTCGTAGAACCGATGCCCGATGGGGCAGTAAGGTTCTGGAGTGGCGACATGTACCTCAAGACACAGCGTAGGGAGGCCCCCAACAAGTTGAACCGATGACCTGGTGAAGGCCGCGGGAAGCCGATGGATGCGGGCAGCACAAGACTAATCAGTGCAAAGCCTTAGGGGAGGCCTGATCCAGCAGTGGACCTCTATAGGCTAAAGAAGAACATGCCCAGCATTGCACAAAAACAATAGACGATAAAAATATTTAAATATACTTTGGAGGCATGAGGAACAGGGAGTAAAGTTCACTCATCCTCCATAGAAAAGGGAGGATCCTCCGACCAGACGGGTGTTATGTCTGGCGGGCACTTGTGGCGGCATGATGAACAGGGAGTAAAGTTCACTCATCCTCCAGAGAAAAGGGAGGATCCTCCGACCAGACGGGTGTTATGTCTGGCGGGCACTTGTGGCGGCATGATGAACAGGGAGTAAAGTTCACTCATCCTCCATAGAAAAGGAAGGATCCTCCGATCAGACGGGTGGTATGTCTGGCGGGCACTTGTGGCGGCATGATGAACAGGGAGTAAAGTTCACTCATCCTCCAGAGAAAAGGGAGGATCCTCCGACCAGACGGGTGTTATGTCTGGCGGGCACTTGTGGCGGCATGAGGAACAGGGAGTAAAGTTCACTCATCCTCCATAGAAAAGGGAGGATCCTCCGACCAGACGGGTGTTATGTCTGGCGGGCACTTGTGGCGGCATCATGAACAGGGAGTAAAGTTCAGTCATCCTCCATAGAAAAGGGAGGATCCTCCGACCAGACGGGTGTTATGTCTGGCGGGCACTTGCCCAACGGTTGATTTTGGGAAGTTGTATATACATACAACTATGCTAGTTTATTTATTTATTAAAACTTCATGCACAATGAAAAAAAAATTGCACAATGGCGGACTTAATGCCTGAGGCATTTTCTACCAGTCTACCTTAAGGTGATGCAGAGACAAAACATGGTAGGTGCAAAGATATAAAAGAGAAGTTAAAAGAGAAGAGAGAGTTAAGAGAGTTGCACGGTAAACTCTGCTTGCGAGATGTAGAATCCGTGTGACGTCAGCATGACGCGTTGTTAGCATTTTTATTTAATCGGTAGAAGAGGCTTTGATCGCAAAAATACATAAGTACATTTTTAAATATTTTATTTAAATGAGAAACTTGAAATCAATTTTATTTTAGTCTTTTATTTCATTTAACTAGTAAGTTCACTGACAAAACTTCCACCACCATTAAAAAACTTCTGGAGTCTAGTATACGCGACTCTGCGCCGAAGATATCAGATTTGGCGTCAACGGAGGACTGGAGGTCGAATATAACCGATTCAGGGTCACCGGACAACTGGAGCCGAATATACCCGATTCGGGGCCATAAACTGACTGGGGCCGAATATACCCGATTCAGGGTCATAGACAGACTGGGGCCGAATATACCCGATTCAGGGTCATAGACAGACTGGGGCCGAATATACCCGATTCAGGGTCATAGACAGACTGGGGCCGAATATACCCGATTCGGGGTCATAGACTGTCTTTGCCAAATATAGGCGATCCAGCGTCATAGACACACTGAGGCCGAATATAACCAATTCAGGGTCACAGACTATCTGGGGTCGAATATATCAGATACTTGGTCAAAGGACTGTCTGGGGCCAAATATACCCGATTTAGGGTCATAGACGACTGGGGCCGAATATACCCGATTCAGCGTCATCGATTATTCACTGGCAGTAAGAACGGTGTGTTCCTAAAGAGATTTAAAAGTATGTGTAAGTAATTTATAACACTGAGACTTAGTCACACTTGGGTCACACTTTTCTGGGACCTACATAGCCAATCTTACACAGAGAAGCGTAACTTTAGTGCTACAAAATAGTATACAATACATGTGACTTAATTTTACTATTGATGCTGGGGGTTTAGCACCTTTACTATTGGCCTAAAAGCGACACGTATATACTATTTTTAACTCAAAAACCCACCTACCCTCAAAAAGCCAAAATCAAATGCCGACTCAAATGTAAGTTCTTAAGTAACAAAATCATAGCCTAGATATTTCTTATTTTTTCTTCTAACGCGAGAGGCCACTTTCTTAGGGTCATCGTAATCTTCATCTTGCTCGTAAACAATATTATTTTCAATCACCCAGTCAGCTGGTTCTTCCTTCACCTGCGGGTTGGAGGACAACCTTTTCTTCTTTTTCCGGCCTGAATCATCTTTAGACCTCTTCTTTGGTCGTTCGTCTAGCACTAGATGCTGATACTCTTCAACAATATAGTTCTCAGGCTCATAACTGGTAGTGATTTCTACTCCAACTGACGGGTCCACATCTGGTAAAATATAGTAGTTCTCAAAATCTCCTTGTAGAGTGATTTCGTTCATTTCTGTGGTGAAATGTCTCTTTTTCTTCCCCGAGGAACAATGTTTGATGTATGCATATTTTGGTTTAGTATCGTCTGGTAAGATGTTGACAGTCCATTCAGGGTTTTCAGCACTTGTTGCTGGTATTTCTTTGACCTCCTCCATTGTAATCTCCTGTTCCTCAGCTATCTCGTAGATGAAGTTGTCTGAAATGGTGCTGTCGTCCATCATTTGTAGAACTTCGGTGTTTTGCGGCTCGGCGGTTGATGTTGATGTCGCTGATGCTTGCGGGATTATCTGTGGATAGGGTAGTTTTAAGTTATACTACGAAGAAATGAATGGATTATTCAGCCGAACAGTTAACTGCCTAGCCGTTTAATTAAACCCTGAATGATATTACGAATTATAGTTTAGGTTAGCCCTGACACAAAATGTGTTAGGTTAGAACTGAGAACAAACTACCTCTAATGCTGAGGCTACATTAACGGGCGAAGACCCGTATCGGGTTGGCGCGCAAAACATCCGTTGTCGGACATACACGATGTTCTTGTCTACATTGGCGGGCGAAAATTCAGAAAGCGGCCTACGGCGAGTATTCGTTGTTTAGTTGTGCGGCCGAGACGATGGAGGAAGTAGTGGCTATGCATTATATGTCAGTAAATTATTATTTATTACATTTGTATTACTCCACTGCACAGTGTACAAAAACAAACGAAAAAAAAAATCAAAAGGAACGTCAGTCTCGCTTCAAAGTCTGGACGACACTGAAGTGACGTAGGTGTGGCCACCCCAGCGAATATTGTCGCGTCAAGTCCTTGAACCGCGCCACTTTACCGATAGTGCCCCGATGCTACATCGTCTGCGCACGAATACATTACGTTGCAACGATGTTCCCGGCCACATACATCAATCACCGTAGCCCGCTAATGTAGCCCCAGCATAAAGGCCAGACGTTTGACTAAGCGGCTAATTTAACCAGTTGGCTGCGACATAGAAATAATAATAAAATTCTCTAATAACGCTATAGTTTTAGTCAGTGACACAGAAGATCCGTGTACCTTAGTTTTTGGGTTCATTGTAATACTGATTATTTCATATAGTCGTTTACAATAGTGCAAAAGAGCTACAAAACATTTTTTTTTTAAATATCGTGCATCACACTAGGCATTTCTCCTGTATCGTAAGTGCGTTAACAAACATATAAAGTCACATACACAAACATTCAGGTCATCATCATCATCATCATCTCAGCGTTAATCCCAGTCGCATCTAAAGCGTTTTTAGCTTTGGAGTCTGGGGTCCGCTTTACCAGTCTAACTGCTGATATTGGCTAAGCATCAATATTTTCTGTGAAGCGACTGCCGTCTGACCTCCACAACCCGAAGGCGATATTGAAGCATTGCAGTTAGACCTATTGTTGGACTTTTGCGGGCTACAACAACCCGTAACGAGTGCCATTAGATGTTCGTATTGCAACCGGGACCAACGGCTTGACGTGCTTTCCGAAGCACGACCAGACCAGTGCAAATATTCATATTCATACGAATATTTGCACTGCGCCTCCTTGTGCAGCGGCCGCGTTAGCTACCGCTACGCTGTGGAGGCTATCCAAAAACTAAATCATTTACCTCAATAATCTGCCTCGGGTCAGGCATCTTGGTGATGACCTGCTCCGACTGGGTGATTGAAGCCTCAGCCTTGTCGGTTTCCACCTTCACAACCCACAGTTGTTTACGCTGCAGATTCTTCATGGATCTGGAGACAATATTGAATATGACATTATACCAAAAGACATTTTTCTACCTACATCGAAGAGTATACCAGGGATGGGGGATTTGACTAAGCATTCACTCACCGCCCCGCCCCCTGGAGCTGACAGATCCCTTAACAGAAACGCCGAAACATACTCAGAGGTCATGATCTCTTGCAAAGTAAAATATTATGGGATATACATATTTATAAACAATGTTTAAAGATTAGAGATGTTTAAACGCCAAATTTGTAGGGAAAAACAGTCGCTAATCACTACCTAACTATAAGGAATCATCATCATCATCTCAGCGTTAATTCCGGTCGCATCCGAAGTTTATTCTTACCAGTTTTGGAGTCTGTGGTTCGCTTTACCGTTTACCTAACTAACTGCTGATTTGACTTAACTTTAAGGAATGTATATGAATAAATTGGTTATTAGGATTTGATGTGAATCTGACAGTGGTGGTCTATGACTATTTTTTTGCGGTGGCAATCCCCTTGGTTCGCCTCCATCGTGGGGGTGACAGAGGGGTATCCCGGGCCCTTACCGGGTAAAACCACAACGGTATTCCACCTCTACCATGGGCGTACCCAGGACGGCAGCTGCCTATCCCTGGAAATCTCACAGAACATGTATCATCTTCATCATCGTCAACCTTTTTATCGTCCCACTGCTGGGCTTAGGTCTCTTCTCATACAGGGAAGGAACATCAGAACATGTATGAACTTCCCTAATTACTATTTAAGGTATAAACTGGGACTTATACAGGATCATTTGTGTTTATTTGTTAGGACACTACATTGACAAAATAGCCGGGGAGGATTCAACCTGATCTGATTCAATCTGAGTTGTCACCCCCCCCAGCCCTGACTTGCTTCCTAGTGCTTTCACTGGGAATAAGTGGAGTAACGAACTCCCCAGCAGCACAGTTGTCTGTTCAGTTAAAATAATAATAAGAAAGAAAGAAAGAAAATACATTTATTCAGCACAGACTTAAAGACACACAATAACAGAAGGATTCATGGAGATAGAGATTTGAGTTGAATTGTCCTAACAAAGTTGTGGTGGCCTAGTGTTTAAAACACCAGCCTCTCAAGTATAAGTATGCGGGTTCGATTCCAGGTCAGGCAAGTACCAATGTAACTTTTATAAGTTATACAGAGTGGTGCTGACAATACGACAATAAATGAAAACACAGACCATGCTGGTTCATAGGAATAATCCTAAACCATAGAAAAAACCTAGCATCAAAAATAAAAAAATAAAAAATTTCGAACGGAATAGAACTCCGATCAGCGGGCGACAGCGCGTTCATGTATCAAAAATCAAAAAAATCAAAATCAATTTTATTTGTTTAACATAGGTAGTGAATACAGTTCTTAAATTAAAATTTGTCGGTCGCTATGTTATGCCAAGAAGCGTACAAATATTCATACGTGCATGCAAAACAAAGAATTTTAGTCAACTCAAATGCTGAAGGTAAACATAAGTTAATTATTATGTCAAAATGAAATTGAATGACGATAACTAAATGAAAACAAATTTATAAATGTCACAATACGAAGGTTTTTCACTAGTCAAATAAATAAATAAATAAGTCTATATTAAACTGTCACTCAGAAATTCATCAATCGTATAATAACATTTATCAATTAATAACTGTTTCAATTTTGTTTTAAATTGTGTAACATTCAAATTCGAATATCGAAAAATAAAAAAAATATCGAATTGCTTTTTCGCGCCATTATTATTAAAGTTTAGTACCGCTGGATGCGGCGGTCATCAACCTCTAAGCGCTTCCTTATCAACATGTACATCATGTAGAAAATGTGAAAAGTGAAAAATAATTTCCTGTGACTAAACTAATGGATATATTTATATGATTTTTTATGGGTAGACTGAGAATGTGTTGAGGAACACTATGTTTAATTTATTGTCGTATTGTCAGCACCACTCTGTATAATGTACGTTCTAAGTATATCTTGGACACCAATGACTGATTACAAGGTGAAGGAAAACATCTTGAGGAAAACTGGAAACGGATCTTAGAAGGAAAGCAATCTTTATGAATAAGGGGGTAAGTCTGAAATCGCCAACCCGCATTGAGCAAGCGTGGTGATTAGGCTCAATACTTCTCTGTATGAGAGGAGGCTTCTGCCCAGCAGTGGGACGATAAAAAGTTTGATAATGATGAATAATGATACATGATCTGCAAGATTTCTCTTCAGAGACGGTACGCCCATGTTTGTCCGTCTTTCATGGCTAAACGGAACGATAAAAAAAAAAGTTGATGATCTGTAATCTCCCGTCTACCTGAGTGAAAACAAACTATTCTGTCATCATCATCATCTCAGCGTTAATCAAAATCACATCCGAAGCTTTTTCAGCTTTGGAGTCTGGGGTCCGCTTTACCAGTCTTAACTGCTGATTTTGGCTAAACTTCGATATTTTCCTGGTGCGAGCGACTGGCGTTCAGACGCCAGTCGCTGCACGGAAAATATCGAAGTTTCGAAGTTTCTTCGGGTTGTGGAGGTCAGCCTCCACAACCCGAAGGCGACACCGAAGCATTGCAGTTAGACCAATTGTTGGACTTTTGAGGACTCCAACAACCCGTAACGACTGCCATTAGATGTTCGTATGGCACTTTCACTATTTGCACTGCGCGGGGATCGAACCCACGCCTCCTCGCGCAGCGACCGCGTTCGCTACCGCTATGCCACGGAGGCTAGGCACGGAGGAGAAAACAAACTATTCTGGATGTACTCACAAATATCCCAGGGTATCCACCAGCTGTCTCACGTTGAGTCTGGAGATACTTTCCTGCGTCTCCTTCACTGGCTCCACACTGTAATTGTGCTCCAAGCGAATGATTTCAGCCACTGGGGACAAAAGATTAACATTTTTGTATACTCGTTATAACACAGTTTATACAACGTTAATTTTTTTTATACAATACCTGAATATAGTTTGTTCAGAATTAGCAACTGACTAAATTACTTTAATTATTTTATTATTATTAACTTATATACAAAAAATATCGTTGTATATAAGGCCGCTTAAAATGGCTCGCCGGGCCGCAGTAAGATGCTCCTCAGGCCGCTTTTCAAAGTTGAGCTTTACAGCAAGGTCATAAGGCTCTCAATGTGGGTAATAGTGACTCTTTGAAGCCGATTGAGATTTTCAGGAAGAATATCCAGATAATGATGAAAGATATCCTATCGTATGATACACTATTCAATTATTATTTTTAAATCCATATTATCCATACTAATATTATAAATGCGAAAGTATCTCTGTCTGTCTGTTACGCAAGGTCATAAGGCTCTCAATGTGGGTAATAGTGACTCTTTGAAGCTGATTGAGATTTTCAGGAAGAATATCCAGATGATGATGAAAGATGTCCTATCGTATGATACACTATTCAATTATTATTTTTAAATCCATATTATCCATACTAATATTATAAATGCGAAAGTAACTGTCTGTCTGTCTGTTACGCTTTCCCGCTTTTAAGCCCCCGCTCTATAGACAGTTTAAACGTGATTAAAAATATGCCGACTAAAAATACGTCATTTATGTTAAGCGCGGACTGATTTGACAGGAGAAAACTGATATTTGATAAGTAAATAGAAAAAAAAAGATGCACTTTTTAGTTGGGTTTTTGGCGGGAAGCTAAGATGAGTGCCACGCTCATTTTTCATTGAACTTTTAAATTATTTATAGTGTCGTTTACTAAATAAAAACGCGTGATTTATGTAGTAAAAAGTGCATTCAGTGAATAATTCATAAAGAACAGTGAAATATTGTAGCATAGTGGCCACATCGTGGCTTTGTACCAAATCTTCCTCGTAGTGATCGGTTCGCGCGGCCGTCTTTTTCGACATGAATAATTCATTACGTTATATTGGTTAAATGCACAAACTGTGCGAAGACATAAGAGAACGAAGGAAGAACTTTTGAAGATTTTTATTTTACTTGAAATTGGCACAAAGTCATAACTAGTGCCACACTACAAAAAAAAAACTTTTTAATTTAGTTTGTGAATGTGGGAATCGAGGCAAAGTGCTATTTCAGGCTATTTGATGAAAATGAGAAAAGAAAATAGTGGCTTTAACATAACATAAACATAACACCTATATTGTTCCCACTATTGGGACACTGGCCTCTCGATGAGAGGGAGTGGGCCGTAATCTACCACGCGGACCCAGTGCGAGTTGGTAGATGTCACATGTCTTTTTTTGAAGTTTTGCCTCTATGACATGCCGGTTTCCTCACATGTTTTCCTTCATTGTTTTGAGAGCAGTGGTGATGAAATTATTTACACTTTAAATTACATTCCATGTCGCTCTTAGCGATAAGACCGCCCATTGTGTCACCCTTTATAAAATGTTCATATTTATGTTTTCTACATAATAAAGGAATACTCTTTATTATGTAGAGCATATAAATTACAAAACATAAAATATGTAAACATTTTCACAAAATGGGATATTCTGTCCTAAATGAGCGAGCATCACGATGAGAACCTACGAGCTAAAATCACTGGCCAAAACCGGATGTACCCTACTATCATTTAAAAAAATCGGTTGAACGACGATAGTTGAACGTGACAACGTCATAAGAAAATACTGATGGAATGATTGCATTTTTCAAAACTTTGTCGCCGCAATTATCGTTGCTATAAACAATTGACACCATATTCACTTTGCACTGCATTTCATACTTGATGAAAACATGTAATTGTATTATTGTATAGCAGCTGTCCACGCGGACACTCGAGTAGGAGAGACACAGATGTCGAACGTTGCCAAACGCGGAGGCCGATTGTGCCTCTTTGTCTCTCGTTCCGCGCTCTCGCTTGCACTTGAAGCTTTAAATGGAACGCCTCAGAGCGAGGTAACGCCGCATGAATCATGTTTTTTTGTGCGTGCAGCCGGCTCCATCGAATTATAAGACGTTGTCACGTCAAAAACAATTTTGATTTATTCTAATTTGACTTTTTTTATAAATCTAAAACTGAAGTCTGTTTGTAACAAATGGCAATACCTTTGGGGACTCCTCCTATGAACTTTTCGAATAGACTCTGATAGGACGGTCCCCTGCCAGCGCCTGCAATAAGGCAGAAGTGTCACAAACTAACTATAGCACTACAAGAATATAGTGGTATGTGGCCAAAATAGGAACTAATACCGCCATATTGATTTTTTTAATACATTTCAAGTGACTATTTTTTTTTTATAAATTATACACTAGTGCTTGATTGCACTCCCGCCTGATGGTAAGCAGTGATGCGATTGTTGATGGTAAATGGTTGATGGTTTCGCATAAGGGGCCATCCATAAAGTACGTCACACGAATTTAATGATTTTTTGAGCCCTCCCCCGTCCTTGTCACAGGTGTTCACATTTCTGAGACCCCCCCTCCCTAGTGTGACGTCACATGTTTTGCAATTTCACATCGAAAAATTATTAAATTAAAATATCGTAAACAAAACAATTTAAACCGTATTGTCCCAAAGATAGAGTTGGATATATTTTTAACCGACTTCAAAAAGGAGGAGGTTACTCAATTCGACCGTATATATGCTTTTTTTTTATGTTTGTTCGCGCATAACTTCGTCGTTTATGAACCGATTTTAATAATTCTTTTTCTGTTGGAAAGAAGACGTTCCCAAGGTGGTCCCATGATAAGGATATCAGGGTTTGATGGTGGAAGACCAGAGAAAAAAGGGGAACTTTCAAAAATTGTAGGGGCGACTAGTGCATTTCTTAGTATTTTCATTAAGTATTTAAAAGCACTACAATTTAATATAGGTCTGGAGTAGATCTGATGATGGAGCCGGGAGACAGTCCAAGGAACTCTTCAACAATTCACAGCCGCTACCTTGTGTTTGGGCTTGATCAATTTGTATTGATAAGAACTTTACACCTAGATGGGTTGTGACTGTCATAAGAGCTCTGATGATGAAGACAAAGGCTAGTTTCGGGAACTCCTCAACGGTTTACAGTAGTTACTTTGTGGTTGGACTTAATTCATTTATATTGATGAGACCTTTGCACCCATTGGGTTAAAATAATAGTCTGCAGTAAATTTGATGATGAAGACCATAGGCAGTTGAGGGAACATACGGGTAAAAATTAAAATAAATAAAATTACGTCCTTTTCGGATGCAACTGAATACATAGTACTTTTAACAACTAAAAAGTATAAAATAAAAACTTTTTTACAAAAAAACAACCGACTTCCAAAAACCACTACAAAGTGAAAAATAACTAATTTCGGAAGTCGGTGTCAAAAAACGAATATACAAAACCAAAGACACCGACTTCCGAAATTAGTTATTTTTCACTTTGTAGTGGTTTTTGGAAGTCGGTTGTTTTTTTGTAAAAAAGTTTTTTAGTTTATAATTAATATTTCAAATTACGCGATTACTACCTCTAGGTATATTAGATTTTGAAATGTGATGTCACGAAACTTAGTACCCCACCCACCCCTTGTCACACCATGTCACACTTTATCGACACCCCCCTCCCCCTTTATGTGTGACGTACTTTATGGATGACCCCTAAGGTTAAGTGTGCAACTAACATTACTAGGGAATGCAATCCCGATCTCGCGGGATCCTGATCCCGTATAATTTTTCGGGATCAAACCCGAAGCATAATATGACGAGATCCCGTTCTTTTGTGTTCATTACTATACATAGTATTGTATAAAGTCTGCTGGGAAGTTTGTTCCGACATTTCTTCTTCCCAGTGAAAGCACTAGGAAGTGGCTAATGGCGGGCGTTTTGGGGGGACTTTGACGTTCAAAAGGTGCTGATACTCAGCCTAATTTGAATACATGACTTTTGATTTTCAGATTGACGGGATTAAGCGGCAATAGTCAGCAATACTATATAAATCCGATCGCGGGATCGATACGCCGCTCGGGACTCGGGATAACAAAAGAAATTGATTTATTTGAGTGTGGAGGCACAAGAGGTATATTTTGCATATAATAGGCTATTTGACAGATTTATAATTTCTATCTTGAATTACTTGGCTGCGGTTAAGAAGTTCACCAAAAGTTTGTTTTTTATTTTAAATACTTATTTCGTAAGAAACATGCAAATAAAAATTCAAAATTCAAATAAGCCGCCGAAACGCTTTATTCAGCAATATGGCGTCGCGCTTTGTAAGTGACGTCACAAACTTATAAACGATTTTCGGTTCGGCAGTGGTGTTCGTGTTTATCTGTTATTTGTCAGTCAGAAAACAAAAAAATACCACAATTCGCTCCAAATTTCGTTAAAAATCTTCTAAAAACGCTAAAACACCTGAGAACACATAGAACGACAACAAGTGTTTATATGCGTATGGTGTCATCGTGACATTAGCCAAAGCGGATCATCATCATCATCCCAGCGTTAATCCCAATCGCATCCGAAGCCTTTTCAGCTTTGGAGTCTGGGGTCCGCTTTACCAGTCCAACTGCTGATATGGCTAAACTTCGACATTTTCCGTGAAGCGACTGCCGTCTGACCTCCACAACCCGAAGGCGACATCGAAGCATTGCAGTTAGACCAATTGTTGGACTTTTGAGGGCTCCGATAACCCGTAACGACTACCACTAGATGTTCGTATGGCAACCGGGACCAACGGCTTAACGTGCTTTCCGAGGCACGACCAGACCAGTGCAAATATGCATATTCATGCATACAAATACTTGCACTGTGCGGGGATCGAACCCGCGCCACCTTGCGCAGCAGCCGCGTCCGCTACCGCTACGCCACGGAGGCTGTCAGTCAATCCGGATCGTTTCACAATATGTGGCGCGAAAACGGATCCAGTGCGGGTTGGTACATGTCACATGTCTTCGAAGTTTTCCCTCTAGGACATGCCGGTTTCCTCACGATGTATTCCTTCACCGTTTTGAGAGCAGTGGTGATGAACAAATTTCACAAAGTAAAGCGCCTGATGGGGTTCAAACCTACGACCTAATACTTTTACGACGCGGCTGATACCAATAGGCCACCGCGCTCTCAAAATCACTCGTACCTACTTTTTAATCTTCTTGAGGTATACTTTTGTTTTATTCTCATGTAAGTAAAACGTAACTATTAAATAAATAAATAAATAAAATAAATAAATATATTAAATCCATACTAATATTATAAATGCGAAAGTAACTCTGTCTGTCTGTCTGTTACGCTTGCCCGCTTAAACCTCTCAACCGATTTTGATGAAATTTGCCACAGACAATCTTTAGACCCTGTGAAAGAACATAGGCTACCTTTTATCCCGTAAAAAATTTATGTTCCCGAAGGAAATCTTAAAAGCGCGATATAACCGAACTCCACGCGGGCGAAGCCGCGGGCGGAAAGCTAGTAAATATAATAAATATATAAAATCACACAAATTGAGCTAGCCCCAAAGTAAGTTCGAGACCTGTGTTACGGGATACTAACTCAACGATACAATATTTATAATAGAGACATATATAGATAAACGTCCAAGACCCAGGCCAATCAGGAAAACATCGTTTTCCATCATGACCTGGGCGGAGATCGAACGCGGGGCCTCCACGTCGCCGGCAGGCGTGTTGACCGCTGCGCCACGGACGTCGTTACTATCAATTTCAATAATTGTGAAGGATATTGCTAATCCATTGATCCATATATTCAAGAAAGGTTTCTGATCAACAACGTTTAATAACGCAATGAATGTTGTTGAACTGTCAAAATGAAACTGAGAAATTGCGTGACATAAAACTGTCAAAATGACACCATTTTGACAATTTTATGTCACGCTATTACCCTGCAGGCTCAGTACAACTACCATACAAATATTAGTTTCGTGCGGGATCCGAACCTGCGACACGCAATGCAGCAGACGATCCCTCAGTCATACATCAGTTATTTTTTTGTTTATGCGACACATGAATATAGTTTGTTCAGAATAAGCAGCTGCATTTATACACCATGCTATATTTTTTCCCAAATACATTTAGAAATTTTTGAAGTGTGGTTACCGAGCGCGCCACGCAGCTTACTATAGAAAATAGTACTGCGCACACCCGTGCACAGCTGACGCCAGAGGTCAACGTACCGTTCGCAAATAACAACAAATACTAAAAATTTAAAATATTCAAATCAAATCAAATCAAATCAAATCATTTATTTCAAATAAACCAGTTACAGGCACTTTTGAATTGTCAGAAGGTCGGTCAGTCAATAAGATGAAGCTAGTCGCCCATTCCAAAGAGTAGGTACCTATGGAGAAGAACGGGCAAGAAACTCCATGGACACTCTTTTAAATTTTTAAGCTATTGTTACAAATATTTGATTACATCATTCATGTTGAAATCAACCGTGTGAGAACGATGCAGAAATACATTGTACGCTGAGAGCGTCCATTATGGAAAACATACAAAAATCAATTCAGAAATTAAAATACGCCGTGGCAGCTAAGAGATGACCAGTCCCCTCCGACGGCGTCCGTTCACGAACATGACGTATGGATCAGCATCATTCAGCTCAACCATATCGAAGGGAACCCAATGACCCAAAACACACGCCACCATCAGCGAGACATTTGAGTGAGCATGACATACTCTCAACAGCCAGAGCACAATTAAGTCAATAAAAAAGACTAACCCAACAAATAAATGCCTTACAGCACATTCGTACATTGTGCTCACACGTTTGCCATGCAATTATACAATACTAAGAAATTGAATCTACACAATGCTAAGATAGTTTTGTCCAAGGTTCAGCAGCTCCAACAGTGTTCCCGAATCTGTGGAAAGTTTAACTCCTGTGCAGCTGCAGCTGCACAAGTGCCGAACACCTCTGTCAGCGATACAATTCCGTAACGTACAATATGCTTGGCTACATAGTGTGTAATACAGGCTTTGACTAAATAACATAAACAATTACATATTAAAACTACAAGAGGAAAAATCAAAGAACAATCATTGTATAGAAATCGGACGCAGCTCAAGCCCAAGCCTTTTTGTCCTCAATATAATCCTTCACACTATAAAATGCTTTCTGACACAACTTACGTTTAATGAAGGATTTGAATTTATTCAGGCTCAGATCTTGAACCACCTCTGGAAGTCCATTGTAAAAATGTATACATTGGCATCTGAAAGAGCCACCTATTTTCTTGAGCCTTGTTGTAGGTACAATAAATTTGTGCCTGTTCCTAGTATTTATATCATGGACATCACTGTATTTTTTAAACAATTTTATATTTTTATGAGCATACAAAAGATTTTCATAAATATATTGAGACGGCACGGTCAGTACATTAATCTCTTTAAATTTTTCTCTGAGAGAGTGTCTCGGACTTAATTTATAAATTGCACGAACAGCTCGTTTCTGCAAAACAAATATTGTTTGAATATCGGCGGCATTTCCCCACAACAGAATGCCGTACGACATTACGCTGTGGAAATAGCCAAAGTACACTAAACGGGCCGTCTCAACATCAGTCAAATTACGAATTGTTCTAACTGCGTATGCAGCAGAACTTAGCTTTTTAGACAATTTTTCTATATGTGAACCCCATTGAAGCTTAGCATCCAGAGTTATACCCAAGAATACTGTGCTGTCGTCAGATTTCAATTCTTCGCCCTTTATCAACACTTTAGTTTCCACCTGCCTCACGTTAGGTAGAGTAAACTTAATGCATTTGGTTTTTTTTCTCGTTTAAGAGTAAATTATTAACATTAAACCAATGGACTACTTTGGAGATCGCGCTATTTACATCATCAGTAACCTGCTGCTGACGTTTCAGTTTAAATAAAAGTGAAGTGTCATCTGCAAACAACACTATATCGTGGTTATCCTTTATTAGGTACGGCAGGTCATTGATGTAAATAAGAAACAAAAAAGGACCAAGAATTGACCCCTGTGGGACTCCCATTGTTACTAAAGATCCAGAAGATCTTTTTCCATTAACGTCAACGCTTTGAATCCTACCACTCAAGTAAGATGTAATAAGATCCAGTGCAGAGTTCCGGATCCCGTAGTGGCGGAGTTTCCTGATTAACGTATCGTGAAGAACGCAATCGAATGCCTTTGACAAATCACAAAAGATGCCCAAGGCATCGCATTTATCCTCCCATGCATTATATATATGACCTAGAAGTTCAACACCGGCATCAGTAGTTGAACGACCCCTTGTAAAACCGAACTGTTTGCTATGTAATAATTTATGTTTATTAAAAAATTTAGCATTTGGTTTAAAATTAATTTCTCAAAAATTTTACTAAAGGTAGGTAGTACAGAAATAGGTCTATAATTTGTGGGGTCTGATGTACTACCAGATTTAAACAAAGGTATTATTTTACTATTTTTCATGAGATCAGGAAACTCTCCACAGTCAATACAAGCATTAAAGATAACAGCTAGAGTGGGTGCCACAATATCAATAATAGACTTAGCAACTTCCACCGAATGACCCCATAGGTCAGCAGTCTTTTTTACATTCAGAGTGTGAAAGATTTTAATTATATCTCTACTGATAACATGTTCAAAATGAAACTCCGAATCACAAACATTAACATTTTCTTTAAGCAAAGACTCCGCAACAGAAGGTGATGAGTTTAGGGATTTAGTAGTTGAAACAGGAATATCCGAAAAGAAATTTTCAAATGCCTCAGAGACTTGCGAGTCTGATTTAATTATGTTGTCATTAATAGACAGGCTATAGTCAGTATTTCTATCACTGGACCTTCCCGTTTCACTATTAATAATTTTCCAAGTCGTTTTAATTACATTGCCACTGTTCTTTATCTTTGAACTCAAGTAACGTGACTTGGCCATATAACAAACTTGTTTGAATAATTTTGAATATTTTCTAACATATAAATTGAATTCAACAGTGTTAATATAAATCCTCTCATTGTACAATTCATAAAGCCGAGTTCTACTTGTATGAATACCGATGGTAGCCCAATCAGAGAAAGATGCTTTACTATTAACAGAGATAGTCTTGGGAACAAAGGTGGAATCAAATAGCTTACAGTATATATTAAAAAAATTGTTATAGAGATGATTAGGATCAGCTTTAACAGCACTGGATAAGACTGGCAATTTATTGATGAGATCAAATCTAAAAACCTCCAAGCGGCTTTCAGTTTTGGGGTTAACAGTGATATCCTTTTTGGCCACTTTTTTACTATGGTTTGGAATAGTAATCCTTTGTCCGCAGTGATCAGAATCAAGTAAATTTAAAACTTCTTTGTGGATTGGTATTATGTTTGTAAAAATATTATCTAGGCACGTGGCACAAGTAGGTGTTATTCTTGTGGGCTCCAAAAATAGGTTTACAAGATTGTAGGACTGAAATAGACTTATAATTTTATTACAATAACCAGAGTTCTCTAATAAATTAATATTAAAATCACCGCAAACGATAATGGCTTTGTTTGAAACACAAATCTTGTGTAAGACTTCATCCATTACCTTTTCAAAGCAGTCATACAATCCTGAAGGGGGTCTGTACACACTTAACACAATGAAGCCCTCCAACTCTATACAGGCAATTTCAGCTGTTCGTTCAACAGACAGGCCCACAATGTCTTTACGATTTTTAAATTTCAACAGGTTACTAACTAAAATTAATGAGCCACCATGTATAGCATTAATTCTGCTAAACGAACTACCAACCTGGTGATTCTTAAAATTAAACAAGAACTGGTGACTTTTTAGCCAATGTTCGGTTATGCAAAGAATATCAATACCATAATGGTTCATGAATAAATCAACCTCTAAATCTTTGTTCATAAATCCTTGAATATTTTGATGCACCAAATTAATATTATCTATTGACTTTAAATTTCCTCCCGAGTTACCTTTGTAATCCTGTATATTGTTATAGCTAGAGGTTGGCTCTATTGTCTTAATTTCTAATTTAAATTATTAATGATGTCAACTGATACCAAATTATTGGCAGAATTAATTCGAATGTCATTGCATTGCTCAAAAGAAGCAAGTTGTTTAGCCAAATTCTTGGCTGTAATAGAAAAAATATGATAGCGACACAGCTATCTGTCTTTTAAAGTAATTAGAAAGATAATACATAACATTGTTATGTCTATCTCTTGTCAAATACAAATTCTTAAAATAATTATTAATGTCAATTAAATGTAATATTTTATTATTAAATGTCAAGTTGGACATTGTCATATTTAGTTCAAATCTAATCCTATTTTCTTCCTGTGGCAACTGGTCACTGTAAGGAAATGTAAACAAGACAACCTTTCCAATATTCAGATTGCTTAATGTTTCACAACTCTTAAGCAGTTCTCTTTTGCTCAAATTTCCCCTATTACCCACAAAAATTAACAATGTTGTATCCTGGGAAAAGTTACATTTAATAATTTTTTGCATAATTCCATATAAAGAACAACCAGGCATGCAGTAGTTCAATATTGAGTGACCCGGACATTCATCAGTCAACAAGCGCCCCAAGCCCTTACCTATCTCATCACAGAACAACACAACATCATTAGTCAAGCTTTGTTTAAGACTATTAAGATCATTACAGTCACGGCTATTGGCACTATTAGCAGAAGGAACTATGACATCAACACAGGGCTGCGGCACGGTGGTATTACATGATGTCAACGAATGATCCGGTGTAAGCACATCTGATGTTAGGCCGCACTCACAGTTGGTTTTTTGTGAGTTAACCAGCTCATTCATCGCCAACACATATTCTCTCATTAGGTCTTCTGAGGTATTATACTTATTAGTCATTGAAATAAGTTTATCTTGCAGATGGTCAAGTTCAGATTGCAATGACTCCATGTCTATGTCATACCTCCTATTACTTTGCTCTAAGTTAAAAGAATACATATCCAACTGTTTCAGCAAATTTAATCTTTCCCTGTTCATCTTAACACTTTTTATAAAGTACCTTTGTCTTTTCACCATTTTTATTTATAGGGGGCATACAACAAACGGGATTTTTTTGCCGTTTTTTGCTCCATATTGATAATGGAAATAGATAAGACGCTTGATGTTCACAGTATATTTGGTTATACGTATATTCACATTAAAAATAAATAATTAAATTAAAATAAATATTGACGGGGGGCTCCCATACAACAAACGTGATTTTTTTGCTGTTTTTAAAGACGGAACTGAAGAACGGACGGAAAAGAATGGAACGGAACCCTTCGTCCGCGAGTCCGACTCGCACTTCGTCGGTTTTTTTTGTTTACCTTTAATAAACTAGTTAAACCGATGAAGTATAAGACTGATTGGCCCATTCAATACAGGTATTACCTATAGTAATTATTTGCTCAATTCCCCTGTCTTATATTTTAAACCTGCTGAATGCTGCACATTTTGGCCCATTCAATACAGGTATTACCTTGGTAATATTGGTATATTAATAGTAATTATTTGCTCAATTCCCCTGTCTTATAACGGGTGTATGTGACATCGACGCACAACCGAGTACCATGGATCCAGTACATGATTCTGAAACCCCCAGTGGTGGAATTTATCGTCGGCATTCACCTTTAAAAATAAAAATATGCTGCTTTTTTCAGTTTACACCGTTCATAATTGGTATACTTTTATAACCCAATACTTTTTTTAAGTAAATTTTAATTAATTCGCTAATTACACAAAAAACCTCAATGTGAACAAAACTCGAAAAACTATCCTAACAGCTGATTTAATAGAGTTTACATCAGGGGTTAATGTCATAACTACAAACCTGCACGGCGGCACGCTTGCAACGTTCAAGGCCGAACCGACCCTTTTTCTTAAACACTGTGATTTTGTAACCGCTCATTAACGACATAAATGACTATCATAATTTTATTTATGGCATGCGGTGTAGCCTTTTCGCGAAGTTCGCGTTACGATGTCAGATACACCCTGTATTTTAAACCCAGATGCTACACATTTCTTTTTTAAAAGTACTTACATTTCTTATCAGTCGGCGTCTGTATGATGGGAGCTGGTTTCTCCTGATGAGTGAGGAGTTCGGGCAGCATGGGAGAGTCGATCCACAGGCCTTGGTTGTCCAACTCGAAGTGATAACTGGTTAACAAAAATAGTACATTTATTTATAAGTTTTTTTTAATGCTATAAGCTAGCGCTTGACCTGTTGCTGGGACAAGTCCAACTTCGAGAAAAAGGTGTCTCGTCGAATCCAGCTCGGCTGGGCAGCGTTCGGGAAGCTAAGCAACATCTTCTCGTCGTCCAAGTAGGGACACGGTATCGTATAGAAAGTATCGATACTGTACTCATGAGTAGTATCGAAAAAAAAGTATCGTACTCGTAAAAGTATCGACACAAAAGTATCGATACCTCAAAGTATCGAGTACTTTTCTGAGAAAAGTACTCGATAGTAGAGAGACTGTAATGAAGATCTGGGCCTGTGGCCAATGTAACATCGCTTCATAGCGAAGCGAAATCGAACACCAAACCAACCAATGGCGGGAACGATTGACCACGCGACGCGACAAATCACGTGGTCAATCGTTCCCGCCATTGGTTGGTTTGGTATTCGATTTCGCTTCGCTACGAAGCGATGTTACATTGGCTACAGGCGCTGGTTTTACTTTGCTTTTTCGTGTGAGCTAATTTCTTGTGATGACTCTAAAAATCATAAGTAGTTACGAGAGAAGAATCACTATCATATGTTCACTGCCGATGACACAAAGAGACGTTGTTATATATCTTCTCAGTAAAGAAATTGCCTTTGCACAGGCTTTGGATTCCTGAAAGTGGATATTTTCAAAACTCGTAATTTTAATTTTCCGTGAGGAAAGGCAACAGTGCAAAAGTAGTTAAGTCCATACAGCCAAAGCCAATGAACAAATAGAGTACTGGACGAACGAATTTGATTTAAACAAGTGAAATGTGAATCGGCTAACTCTATGAATAAAATCTTCAGCAAGATTGAACAAGTTGGCGTTGCTAATATTGCCATAAATTATAAAATAAATAAATAAAAACAAGTAATTTATTCGATACGATACCTGGTCAAAAGTACTTGTTCAGTAAAAGTATCGAATAAAAAGTATCGAGTACAAAAGTATCGGTATCGAAAGGAAATTACTCGATACCAAAAAGTATCGATACTTTTTTCGTGTCCCTACGTCCAAGATACCACAGTGTCTCAAGACTAAAGTCTTTGACCAGTGTGTGTTGCCAGTGATGACTTACGGAACTGAAACGTGGTCGCTCACAATGGGCCTCAGACGAAGGCTCAGAGTCACACAAAGGGCAATGGAAAGAGCTATGCTAGGAGTTTCTCTGCGTGATCGAATCAGAAATGAGGAGAACCGCAGAAGAACCAAAGTCACCGACATAGCTCTGCGAGTCGCTAAACTTAAGTGGCAGTGGGCAGGGCACATTGCTCGTAGAACCGATGGCCGATGGGGCAGTAAGGTTCTGGAGTGGCCACCACTCCAGAACCTTACTGCCCCATCGGCCACGGCATCGGGACGCTTGGCAGACGGGTTGGCGAGTACTCGGATGGCCGATGGGACAGTAAGGTTCTGGGGTGGCGGCCACGTACCGGAGGACGCAGCGTAGGGAGGCCCCCAACAAGGTGGACCGATGGCCTGGTGAAGGTCGCGGAAAGCCAATAGATGCGAGCAGCACAAGACCGGCAATTGTGGAAAGCCTTGGGGGAGGCCTTTGTCCAGCAGTGGACCTCTATAAACTAAAGATGAAGAAGCCTTAAAGATACTTAAATTGTATTCAGACGGGTCTTTCCGTCCGTTCTGCCGCAAGCAAATTAATTGTCAGTCCCTCGATGACCGCGGTATAAAAGACGAGGCCAAACGGTTCTTCCGAATCGTAGTGGTGTCATCAACGTAGAGGTTACTAGCCATACGACGGATCCTCCGATGAGAGCGGCATTAAGTCGTGTAATTCCTACGCACACTTTAATAGCCTGCGCAGACGAGGGATTTTTGTCCGTTGACTTTTTTGTCCGCTAAAATAGATCGTTTAGAACTGTATCGAATAACGCAAACGAAGGATTAAAAGTAACGCGTACAAAAAGTCCCCCGAATAACCGAGGACATGCAGAGAGCGGACCGGACAAAAGTACGGGGGAGTCGCGAACTCGTGTGACTCGGCGAAGCAAAGCACATGGCGGACTTTAGTCCGCGTTGTGTGCTCTAACTTTTCTACATTTCTGGGCAACAAATGACCGAACTGTGTTGAGTTCGCGGTAAATCCGCGGTGGACTTTTTATTCGGAGAAAACTTCGCCGTCTGCGCAGGCCCTAAAATGGATCCTATAGAATACCGACAGGCTGACTCAGCCAGTGCTGTGCTGTACCAAATGGTGGGAATAATACCTCTGTTAATTTCAAAATCAGGCTGTGAATTGAATGTGAATTTTCTATTTGTTGCACTAGATAAATAAATGTCTTCAAGGCTAGAGTGAATAGGCTCTTAATAAATTAGCGCGCTTTATACCATTAATTATTGCATAACTGCTTACCATTTTTTCTTTTTTTTTTTTTGGAGAATTGGATATCTTCAAATGACCTCTCCCGCTTTGGGTGGAGCGGAAGTGCGTGTCAGAATACAATTGTCCCAACCCCATCTCATCCTGCGGCTGTCGTACATGACGACCAAGGGAAAAACCGGATGAAGGGCAGCAGCGACATCAGAGTACTTCATCTTCAGCCTATTGAGATCCACTGCTGGACAAAGGTCTCCCCCAAGGCTTTCCACGATGACAGGTTTTGTGTTGCCCGCGTCCATCGGCTTCCCGCGACCTTCACCAGGTCATCGGTCCACCTTGTTGGGGGCCTCCCTACGCTGCGTCCTCCGGTACGTGGCCGCCACCCCAGAACCTTACTGTCCCATCGGCCATCCGAGTACTCGCCAACCCGTCTGCCAAGCGTGGCGATTATAGCATTATTGCACTATTGTTTACTTATAAAATTTTAAAAAGAAATTCTTACCCGCACAGCTGGAGACTGACATGCCTCCAGAGGCACTCGCTCTCTTCGTGCATAGCACCCTCGATCCAGTCCTGCCGTTTGGCTTCGTTGTCGGTAGAAATATTTGCACTGTAGACAATAAAATAAAAAAATGATTAACTTATCTTGAAAAGGTCTTAGACAACTACGTTTTTGCCCGAGGCTTTGCCCGCGTGGATCTCGGAAAAACGAAAAACGGAATATCCATCTTTTAAAGGATCGATGTAAGGCGCGACCAAGATCTCGTTCTCAGCATTCTCGGCTACAAAACCAATTGAGAATTTTGTCTTGGTTCTCGGCTAATTATAGCCGAGATTTTCGGTCATGACCTATTGTAGTCATGCCTCGGACAGCATGTCGTTGGTCCAGGTTGCCATACGAACATCTAATAGCAGTCGTTACGGGTTGTTGGAGCCCTCAAAAGTCCAACAATTGGTCTAACTGCAATGCTTCGATATCGCCCAGACTCCAAAGCTGAAAAGGCTTCGGAAGCGACTGAGATTAACGCTGAGATGATGATGATGATTCTCGGTCATGACCAGTACTATGTAACTTTCTTAGAGAGCAAAACTGCAGAGGAGAGCTAATACTTTTAATGATTGGTTTTCTTCACCTAATAAGGCGCTTAGGCCTGCAGCAATTCAGTTTCTATCTGCGCCGCCTACTAGCATAGTAACTGAACAACTTAGCAGTTTAGCAAAGCTGGACAATTGTATGATGAGAGGCGACAGCCTCTTTGAAAGGCGAAAAAATGCTTTTCATGTTATAATATAAAGTAATTTAACTTTGATTATTAAAACTAGGGTTATAACGGAGGCTTGTTAGCGGAGGCGGAGGCGGATGCGGAGGCGACGAGTCTCACCTCCGTGGATGCGGAGGTTAACGGAGTCGGAGGCGGAGGTGAAAGTACATATAGAAAATTGGAAATTTATGGTTAATTAAAACAATTTTTTTATTTTAAATACGTACATTAATAGTAGTATACTTGGTAAAAAAAAACTATTACCTTCTTGTAATGAAAATTAAGGAGAAACAAATTGTGTTTGCCGCATTCCCACCTTGCACTAGTTGATTCTTGACCATTTCGCGCTCAAACGCGGCCGGACGGTTGTCGAGCGTCGCAGCTTGCGCGTTATTTATTTTATAAATACGTAAATAAACCTCCGTTATAACTCCGCAAAAAATTGTGCGGAGGCGGAGGCGGAAGCGAAGATACAATTTCTTGCGGAACTTCCGCAGTAACGGAAGCGGAGGCGAAGCTCCGTTACAACCCTAATTAAAACAGTTTAATTATTTTTTTCACTCTTTTTCTATTTACGGTCTCAGCCGAGATAATATTTTATTCTCGATCTCGCTCGACCTTAGATTATATGCTCTCGTAACAGTTTGCATGAAAAAAATCAAATTGAAGAGGATAGTTTATTATGTACAGACGACGGCATATCAAGCTACTACAATCTGTCAGATTTCCTTATTAGATTTTCAACTTTATCTCTAAAGCATTAAGGTTCAAGGTTGATAGGGAATATCTGACAGTTAGGTGTAGCTTGACCTGCTGTCATCCGTACATAAAAGCTTTTGCCCGCGCCTCTGCCCGCGTCAACGTCGGAAATAATAAAAGGCTGCAAAATTACACTACCACTACCATTTGACAGCTGTCTAAATATCAACGAACATTGGAATGCCTTACATAAATATAGTAATCACTGTTAAGCATATCAGCCCCTGTAGCCAATGTAACATCGCTTTGAAGCGAATACCAAACCAACCAATGGCGGGAACGATTGACCACGCGACGCGATAAATCACGTAGTCAATCGTTCCCGCCATTAATTGGTTTGATATTCGATTTCGCTTCGCTACGAAGCGATGTTACATTGGCTACAGGCGCTGTTTAGCCAAAATGAGCAGTTGGACTGGTAAAGCGGACAACAGACTCCAAAGCTGAAAAGCTTCGGAAGCGACTGGGATTAACGTTGAGATGAAGATGATGATTCTCGGTCATGAGTGACCAAATACTAAGTAACTTTCTTAGAGAGCTAAAACTGCAGAGGAGAGCTAATATTTTTAATAATAAATTAGTTTTCTTCACCTAATAAGGCGCTTAGTCCTGCAGTAAATCAGTTTTTATCTGCGCCGCCTTGCAATGAAATGTGCAGTGAAATTTTGTAACCATCACAGTACATTATACCCGTACGGAGGTCGGGTCTGGGCCGTTGTGTTGCGATGTGTGCCGGGTACGATGCGCCAAATGTTATTGTGTCGGGAGTTTGGTCGTGGAGGGTCTCGCAAGTCAATCTCCCTCTGGTGCAACATCGTTGGTCGTGTTATTGGGTTTAACATTGTATCACCTCGCTCAAATGCCATCTTCCTTCCTATCCACTCAGTTTTTTTTGGGTGAATAGGCTCTTAATAAACTAGCGCGATGTACCATCAACGATTATATCACTGCTTACCATCAGGCGGGATTGCGGTCAACCACTAGTTTATAATTATATAAAAAAAAATGTTCTACCTAATGTATGTCTGTTTATTTTAGATATATTGTGTGTCCAAAGTCGGTGCTGAATAAATGTATTTTCTTTCTTAAATTACCTCTCCCTTACAAACTACACTACTATACTACCACTACACACTATACTTTAGACTAGATTTTCTTCTCCTGCTCCCTAAATAATAAATCCTTTGAACTCTATCAAAAAAATTCCAACTTTAACATTCCTCTCCGAACCAATTTTCATACCCTACTTCCTCACTTCTTCCTTAAATTTATATTTTTTGTTCACATTTTTACTTAAATGAGAATGTTTTAATTTTTTTAAGTAATTTACGTGTGTATAGTTTGATATAGTATAAACTAGTATAGGTCTTGTCTAAAGTCATCATCTCAATGTTGATCCCAGTCGCATCCGAAGCTATTTCAGATTTGGAGTCTGGGGTTCACTTTGAAGCGACTGCCGTCTGACCTCCACAAACCAAAGGCGATATCAAAGCATTGCAGTTAGATCAATTGTTGGACTTTTGAGGGCTCCATCAACCCGTAACGTCTGCCACTAGATGTTCATATGGCAACCGGAACCAACGGCTTAACGTACCTACTTTCCGAGGCACGACCAGACCAGTACAAATATTCATGCAAACAAATATTTGCATTGCGCGGGGTTCAGGTCTTGTCTAGTGTCGCTGTAAATAAGATTTTTTGTGTCACTAACCCCATGTGTTTGGATAACACTTATTACAAAGTTAAACTTCCTGCTTCTCTTTGCTCTCGTCACCACCTGACACTGGCAATACAGTCAAAACCGGCTCAGTTGCCAGAAACGAAAAAAAACGTCTTCTAGTGCTCAGAGTGGAGTGTGTCAAACTTTTACAGTCAAAAACCCACCCATGGTTCTTCACTTGCCTGTGCGCCAGGTCCACGGTTTCTTAACCAACCTGCAGCCCTGGCAGATAGGTATTGGTGCTAACATCTCAAATTCAACAGCAGTGACTGACAAAGAACTAAATCCAAGCTGGATTTCAATATGATGTGTTGCCAAAGTCATGGTATTTAAACGTGTATGATTGCCAAACTCCGTTTAGTAACATTTAGAGTGACTTAGCATGTTTATCAGGCTTGAAAATATCTACAATACACATTTCTCTTTAGGTCCAAGTACAGTAGTAAAGGCCCTTTCATGCGTATAAAAACATTAAAATAAGTTTATTTCATATAATTTTGGGTTACTTTTGGCTTAGAGAAAGAAATTTCGAGTACAGATTGTGTGACTGAATAAAAAAAATGTTATTCACTCATTTATTAATATAGTTATCATAATACGGAGGTTTAATTTATGTCGAATGCCTGTATACTGAGATCTTTTGAAAGGCTTGTTAGTACAAGTATCAAGATTAAATTGAATAGGCTGAAAGTGTTTTTTTTTTTAATTAAAATGTTGCCCCACACTAGGAATTTCTCCTGTATCATGGGTCTGCTTACAAACCACAAACTCACATACACCATCAACCATTATTAGATACGCTCTATTATAAAAAAGGTTTTCCATTTTACTCAAAACTGTTTATTTGACATAATCTAACTTTTTACACAAAAATGTTGCTGTGTGTATTTTTATAATTAAATAATTAAACAGTTTTTTTAAATAACAAAATATTCAATTTGAAGGACATAACAAAATATAACAGCTTAAGGCGCGCGCGCGCGGCTGCGGTATCCTCTTTAATCTCACTCACTCTATTAAAAAAACCGCATCCGTTGTGTAGTTTTAAAGATTTAATAATACAAAGGGACATAGGGAAAGAGAAAGTGACTTTGTTTTATACTATGTAGTGATACTGTTTTTCCTGTTTTAACATGAGCAGAGATACTTGTTTATAAGTATAGATTTTTTTAATATATTATATCTGTAACAAAAAACTCTAGGAAGTGGCAAAGGGGGTGCATTTAGGGGGACTGACTTATACAATATTGATGTTCAAAAAGTGCTGATTCTCAGCCTAATTATAATTAATTACTTTTGATTTTGATTATGCTAGGTTTTTCATTACTAAGCTTAATGACAAGGCTGAAAAGAGGGCGAAAGAAAGGAAGAAAATACAAAATCATAATAGTAAGTAAAAAACCCGATATAAAAAATACCAGTAAAGTGTGAAACAATTACAATTCACAAGCATTGGACCCCTTTCTTTTAGAGTGGATGAGAAATCATCAAATGACTTCTCTGGCTCTGAACGGAGCGCAAGAGTGTCAGACTTTTACTGACTAAAACCCACTCGTTTTCCTTCACTTGCCTGTCCCGCAACCCTGACCCAAAATGTTGGATAGGTACACAAAGTACATATAACTTTTCAAGTTATATGTATTTTCTAAGTATATCTTGGACAGCAATCACTGATTACAAGGTGAAAGGTTTCCTCATTTTGAGGAAGTCTGAAATCACCAATCTGCATTATCATCTGCGTAATGATTATGCTCAATCCTTTTCTGTATGAGAGGAGTCCTGTGCCAAACAGTGAAACGATAAAAAGGTTGATGATGGGATATGAGTTAATAAGCCCTAAACTCATAATTGCAAAAATATTACCTATAAAAAAGACTGTTTTTGACTCAGGAATACCTTTTTTTATTAAGCTTTTTAGTCATTTTTATAATTATGAATTTAAATAATATAATTCATGAATATGTATTTCCATTGGTTAAAAAAAAAGAAATGACTGTGTTACTTTTTATATTTTTGCCAATTATATGTATGTATAATACATATTAACATATAATCATAACCTCTGCATATGGAGTGATTTCAGCTCATGTTTATTAACATGTTAAACCTACAATCATAGTTACTGATAAGGTTTACAAAATATAGCTGATAGGCACTTTGCCAAACTTCACACATTGCTTCGGAAAGTTGAATGGTATAAAAAATCTATACTAAAGACATGATATTCTCTAAGTAAATGACTTTTAAGGTTACATTAAGGTACCAAACGAAGCATCTTAAGATATTTACTTTAACATAGTAATAACAAAAAAATCTTTGTGCAAAAATAAAGTACAGTATTATTATTATGACTGATTTCTTGCATGACTTATCCCCACCAAAAAGAAATATGTAATTAAAATTACTGATTACAATTAGATCTTGAATAGTATATCTACCTGTTTTTTTAATAAATATTAGAGAGGTTTTCAACGTGTTAATGGTGAAATATGTGTTGGGTGATAATTTTATAGGAAAACTAAGATTGGTAATGGAAAAATACTTAATCAAAACTACATAAAGCTAATTATGTTTACAATCATTTAACCACTTCAATTTTTTCGAGGTCACACGAATAGACCATAGACACTGTGTTGGTGGTTTAGAAGATATAAATACATCTTAAAAACTAGAAGCAATATCACCATAACAAACTCACTTGTAGAAGGAGAAGCTGCAGACTACATCGTACTCTAAATCGCAGCCTTCAACCACACACTTTAGAGCACTCATTGTGGAATGGAAGCGCACAACCAAAAATGGACACCTCACGATCACATCATAGTATTAAAAGTAAAACAGCGAAATAATAACATTTAGCGCCCAAACCAACTTTCAAACAAACTAATTTGATGGATCTTTAGAAAATTATCAATCAAATGTCGAAATTGACGTGCTGTCACGAAAAGTCGAAAATTTTAACAAATGCGTCAAACGCGTGCCATGAAATGGTGATGTAATTGCGCGGCAAAACGTACTGGCAACACTGCTGGTTTGAGCATCGATTAATCGATTCAGAAATAATAATTTTATATAAGTTAATTACTATATTTAATCGAATCATTTTAAATAAATTCAATAAACTACTGTTTAAGAATCTTATCTTAACAATCCAGAAAAGAGTACCCGACAGTTACTATAGTGATTACTCACGGTAGACTTTAGTATACACAGTAAAATAGTAAAACTTAAGGAATAAAATACATCCAAATAATATTTCTGAATGCGTAAACAAGTGTTTATCCATTACAGTTCCGCTGAATGCTGCACAATTCATAAAAACAGTGAAACAAAACTTTTTGTCAAAATAGAAAGCTACAATTTTATTTAAAAATGTGGAGGCATGAGGAACAGGGAAATAATTATTCGAAAACCACATTAACACTCAATGTATGTTTGTAAGTATTCAGACATATTTAAAAAAGGTCTATAATTCAAAAAGAAATGAGTACACAAAATAATATACAAAATACTCATCGATTCCAATATTGTTAAGCCGATTATCGATTGTAAATGTTACCTGTTACAATTATCTACCATAAACAACATGATTTACTCTTCGTTCCGATCTGGTCTATGGGACGCTATGTTGAAAGACGACAAAATAGAAATTTAATTAAACAAATGTATTATTTTGTTTTATTAAATTAATGTCAGGAGATTAAAAATAATGTGTGAGGTATTATAAGCAATCAACGATTACATAACAGAAAATTAGGTCACCATCGACAATTTCCAGAGCTACCGGATGTTGCGTAACTGCTAGTTCATTGTACGAAAGCGTATTGATTGCTTCTATTTTCAGGATTTTCAGTTAATGTTGCAACAAAAATGTGACTAAGTTTATCTTATTTTGTCAAAATGACAATGGATTAGGCATGTCATATGCCAATGATGCCGTCATCCGTGACATTATTTTTGTCATTTTATTTGACTTTATTATGTCATCTACTGAAGACATCTTGCAACAACTAATCTATGCGTAACAAAGTCTAATTTGTTTTCGTATGCGCATGTTGCTTTATTCTTCCAAATATAGAATTAATAGATATGGCTAGGATAGAATTAATAGAGATGGCGTCTTTATCTAATTTTGATGGGATTTTAACTCATTTAAGTATGTCAAACCTTCATATTAGTACCGACTTCTAATGAAAAAGGTCCATATAAAAACTATATCTTATTCAGCCTAGCGAAATACGTAAAAAATAGCTTTTATATCATTACAACAATATTAAAGTAAGTAATTTTCGTAAAAAGAATGACGCCTTATGAAACATTTCAATTATTTTTCAACATTGACACAATTTGTCAACACAAATTGCTACATATTTGCTTGCATGGCGGGTTGAATGAAATGCCTACTTAGAAATAATGGAACGACCAATTCCTATTTTAAAAAAATTACCTACGTGCAAAGGATTGCACGTAGGTAATTTTTTTAAAATGAATATTTGTGTTCCTTTAAATTGTAGCTATCCATACTTTATAATAAAAACAAGAAAGCAATAATTCTGTGTTATATTTTTTATATTTATTTACAATTTTATATGTTCTTTATTGTACAGACGAGAACACATCAAGCTACTACAATCTGCCAAATTTCTTTATAAGATTTTCAACCTTATAGCTAAAGTGTTAAGGTTCAAGGTTGCTTGGGAATATTTGATAGATTCGGGTAGTTTGACCTGCTGTCGTCCGTACCTACATCAAAATCATGCGTTAATTAAAAAATACATTTAACACTAAAAAATATGCAATAGGCTGCTTTATCGCTGATTCGATCTCTTCCAGACACGATACACAGAGTTTTGGCGGGAACATCAAGCTGAGTGTCACGCTCATTTTTCATTGGACTTTTAAAATAATTTTGTGTTGTTTACCGAATAAAAGTGTTTGATTTGTGTAGTAAAAAGTGCATTCAGTAAATAATTCAAAAAGAACAGTGAAATATCGCGGCATAGTGGCCACATCATGACTTTGCCTCAAACCTCCCTCGTAGGACGGTTCACGCGGCCGTCTTTTTCGACATGATTAATTCATTACGTGACATTGGCTAAATGCACAAACAAAAAAGAAAGAAGACACGATACACGAACCAGATTTCAATAATGTTTGGGCTTGGGTTCGAGATAGATGGCATTTTGTTTATGTGTGTACGAACGACAGCAGGTCAAGCTACCAAACTATCAAATATTTATTCATACACACCTACTTACAGAAAATATATAATTTATAATATATTCTCTGTCTATGTCCCAGAGCAGCGGTCGGCAAACCGCGACCCGTGGCCCTCTTCCTTGCGGCCCGCGACTGTTTTGTAAAATAAACTACAATTCCAAAAATAATAAAATGAAAGATATGTTAATACAACTGCAAAATCATTTCAGTGACAGATTTGGCGACTTCTTAGTTTGGCGTTTGCAAATCTTTTATCGTGTGACATTAAAGATGATCGTGTTAAGTTCTATGGCAGCTTGCCAAATGATGTTGACGATTAGACAAGGTTTGCGTTTGCTCAAAAGTTTATTACAATTTTTGACAGTACTTACTTATGCGAGCAAACATTTTCTATCCTCGATTATAGAAAAAATAAACATGCTTCCCGACTTACAGATAAGCACTTGAAAGCCATTCGTAGAATTTAATATTAGTAGGATTTAATTTTACCGGGTTTAAAGGTTGGCAAACATCAAATATCATACTTTTAATTATTTTGCATTGATTGCTGTTTTGGTATTATGAAAAGTATATTATGAAAATAAGGGTTAAAAAGTATTACGCTTGATAATATATGAGCACATTTAAGTACAGATTAATCAGTCAGATCAGCAGTCGGATCAGTTCTCCAGATCAATCTCCCTCTGGCGCTGCTTCGTTTGGTCGTGTTGGTCTTGGGTTTAACATTGCATCACCTCGCTCAACTGCCGTCATCCTTTCCTATTCCTTAGTTTTTAAGTGATATAAACTAGTGCGCTTTACCATCAACGATTGCATCACTACTTACCATCAGGCGGGATTGCAGTCAAGCACTAGTTTATAATTATTTAAAAAAAAGTATGGTTTTATAAACAACGTTTTATGTTTTGCTATCTTTTGCCAAAACATAAAGATTTTTTTGGATTTGATACTACACGTGAGCATGCGACATAGAGTTGCCCATGAGAAAAACATGTTGTTTCTAAATGAAGTCCTGCAACTTTAAGCGTCTGACCTTGGGCTTGGTTGATTGTTATAGCAAATGCTGCTTTCAGTGGGAACTGTACTCTTTATTGAAATGGAAAATCAGTCGGGAGGATAGGAATACTGGGAATCAAGACATTTTGTCCTTCTGTCATTCCAGTCATGATTGTAGTCCTTACATTGTTGTGACCTAAATCCGTTATCTGTAGCCGAGTACCATTACACAGCGTTAGAGCGTCAAGATTCCTCATTAATAGGACAGGAACACCAACTTTTAGTATCAACTTATGGGATGGCACTCCTGATAATTCTAAAGAGTTGAAATTCTATAGGGTATGATGTAACTTGTTCAGTGTCCATAATATTGTCCACTGAGAGGTATTCGACAACATTTCCCTTAACATTTAACATGATTTGTTCATTTATTTTATGTATTAACTATTTTATTAGTCGGCGCCAAAATTGCCCTTTCGCATAGCCATTCTCGGTTAGCCATATTTGTTTGAAGATCCGGATAGACATTATTTGATAGGTCATCTGAGCTATCCCCAATTTGACAGAACTCATGACTCAGTGTAATCATACCGTCCCTATTAGAAGCCTGAGAATCGTGGTGAAGTTGTACTCGCATAATCGATGTGAGACAATACTTTATCACGTGAACCCATAATGCAGATGCTTTCAAACAGGCATTTATTTCATCTGCCGGCTTACCCCTAGTAAGCACATCTAATTACACTGGTGAAACATTCTTTCGCGCTCACTGCTTGTACTAATGTTGCATACCGAGCTAAGTTCAATGGTAACTTTAGAACTGAGTGCGCTGTTCGTCCCTCACTAAGTAATGTAGCTGCTTTTCCCGAAGAAGCAACTGCAACAGCAACTCCTTTATCTTAAAATATAGGTTTTGCGTGTACCTCTTGGAGAATCCAAAAAGAACAAACCACCTCGGCCACAGGCAACATTTTGAATTATTGCTCAGTTGATATTAAGTAAGCGCCTGTTAAAATATTGAGAGCAATATGCACGTCCGCGTTTTCTCCCGTTTTCGCAACATTTTTTGTTACTGCTCTGCTCCTATTGGTCATAGCAGGATGTTATATAGCCTATGTCCTTTCTCAGATTCTATACTATCTGTGTACCAAATTTCATTACAATCGGTTCAGTAGTTTTGGCGTGAAAGCCGGATAGACAGACAGACAGACAAACAGACAGAGATACTTTCGCATTTATAATATTAGTATGGAGTAGTCGTTGACATAAAGCAAAAAAAAAGAGATTTTAATATCATTTAATAGTTAAGTAGTGTTAAGTGTGAGAGTTCTTTTCACTCGTTTGAAAAGTATGTATGTCCGCACAGTATTATTGTGTGTGCAATAAAGAATATTATCAATATTAGACTGTTATCAAAATTATATAAAAGCGCGGCCCGCTTCTATCTATTTTGTCGCCATGTGGCCCGTAACTGTTAAAAGGTTGCCAACCGCTGGTCTAAACTATTGGATTTACATAATAATTATGATTTATTTAGTTTTAATTATTATATCTGACGTAATGTATCTTTAACTTCGATTGAAGTAAAATCAATGTAAGTTTTTAAAGAAAAGTAGGTGTGCACAGCGGGCGCACGTCCTCTCATTCAAAGTGCACCTCTCTAATATTAGAGGTCTGCACTCCAATCTCATTGCAGTACATCACCACCTTGAGACTGAAAAGCCCCATCTACTTTTCTTGTTGACCCAGATCAGATGTCCGTCTGATGCGGCATACCTCGGCTACCCGGGATACTCTTTGGAGCATCATTTCCTGCAGCGTGCCGGGGTCTGTGTGTATGTCCGCAATGACATCTGTTGCCGGCGCCTGCGTCACCTCGAAGACCCGCACTTTTCGTCCCTATGGCTGTTGGTTGACACTGGTGTGGACAAAATTGTTTACACCTGTGTCTGCCGATCGCACTGCGGTGATCAGGAGACAACTCGATTATTTGACCACCTCAGTGAGGCTGCTGACAATGCGCTGCACCGGCACCCTGACGCACAGTTCGTCGCTCTGAGAGACTTCAACGCCTGCCACCAGGACTGGCTTTTCCCGTACCAGAGGACCGACCACGCTGGGAGAGAGGCGCGAAACTTTGCGCTTTCAATGGGCCTGTAGATGTAGTTGGTCATACTGCCAATTGTTTGGACCTTCTGCTGACCACTGATCCGGACAGATGTGTTGTAACAGTTTCCTCACCGTTGGGTACTTAAGACCACTATCTGGTGAAGTCTGTATCGTCCTTCTCTCCACCAGATCACGAGTCTCGTGATAAACGGCGAATGTGGCGATACAGGTCAGCGTATTGGGAGGAGATGCGCCACTTCTTTGCGTCTTATCCTTGGCAGCAGGTCTGCTTCTCTTCTGTCAATCCGACGAGCTGTGTGGACGCTATAACCGATGTGGTGCGTTAAGCTATGGAGTATTTTATCCCATTCAATGACGTGAACGTCGGTAGCTTGGCTCGCCCATGGTTCAATGCCGATTGTGTCAAAGCTGAACAGCGTAAGCACTTGGCATTTCTCGCCTGGGTTGACGCTCGTGACCACGGAGCTCCGGATCTAAGCTGAAAGAAGAGAGCCTTTAACCGTGCTGCCAAGTTCTACAAAAAGGCGCTCAAGAAGATTCGCTTCGACCGCATTACCCATATTGGCAACAAGTTGTCTGCGCAATCCGGTAGCAGAACTTTTTGGTCCCTTGCCAAATCAGTTGAGGCGAACTTCTGGCGGCCCACACTGCCTCCGCTGGTTAGGCCTCATGGAACACTGGCTAATACGGCGAGAGAGAAAGCAGGTCTCTTTGCTTCTCTCTTTGCCCATAATTCGCGTCTTGATACTGGCAGTGCTACTCCACCTAATTCACCTCATTGCGGAGCTTCAATGCCTGAGGTTTACATTAGAAACAAGGAGGTTCTGAGAGTACTGTGTCGTCTGGACGTGAATAAGGCTAGTGGTCCAGATGGTATACCAGCGATTGTTCTTAAAGCATGTGCGTCCGAGTTGTCTCCTGTATTGACGCGCTTGTATCGCCTCTCCTTTAGGACTGGTATAGTGCCCAAGTCCTGGAAGCTTGCTAACGTGCAGCCCGTGCCCAAAAAGGGTAGTCGTGCCGATCCAACCAACTATCGGCCGATTTCGATCACCTCCATACTTTGCAAAATTATGGAGCGTGTGTTGTCTTGGCACACCTGGAAGGTAACGATCTCCTCAGTGACCGACAATACGGGTTTCGCCGCAATCGGTCAACTGGGGACCTACAAGTGTATGCCACTCACTTGTGGGGCAAGGCCCTCGAGAAGAATGGGGAAGCGATTGCTGTCTCCTTTGATGTCTCGAGGGCCTTCGACCGGGTATGGCACGCTGGCCTTTTGAGTAAGCTTCCATCGTACGGCATTTCCCCTAGCCTGACTGGTTGGTCCTGAACGGTCCCTCCGAGTTGTTGTCGACGGATGCTCATCTGAGCCCATGTCGACTATAAATGCCGATGTTCCTCAGGGGTCTGTTCTCTCTGCAACTCTGTTCCTGCTGCATATTAACGATCTGCTGATGCCCGATGGGTATGCAGATGACAGCATAGTTGTAGAGAGATACCTGCCGGATGCTCGGGCTAGTAGGGAATCAATCCGGTCCGAAAGAGAGGCCATGGTTGAGCGAACGAGTGTTGCACTACATGCAGTCTCCGAATGGGGTAATGCCAATCTTGTAGCATTCAATGCCGCCAAAACAAAGGCGTGTCTTTTCACCGCCAAAAGGAGCTCATTCACCTTGGCTCCTACTTTTCGAAATGTGTCCTTGGAGTGTACCGACCGCCTTCAGCTTTTGGGAGATGAGATTTCCTCGAACCTTAACTTTAGGCGGTTCATTGGGTCCAAGGCCAAGGTGGCTGCCAGGAAACTTGGCGTTATCAAAGGTCCGGCAGTACTTCACACCAGGGCAGCTTCTATTGTTGTACAAAGCACAGGTACGTTCGTGTGTGGAGTACTGCAGCCACATTTGGGCTGGTGCTGCTAAATGTCACCTGACCACTTTGGATTCAGTGGAGAGGTGTGCGAAGAGGCTGATTGGTGACCCTGATTTAACTCGAGTTGGTCTCCAAAGCCTAGATCACAGGCGTAGAGTAGCCAGCCTTTCGGTGTTCTATAGGATGCATTTTGGGGAGTGTGCGAGGGAATTGTATGATTTAATTCCCCCATCTCCGTTCCACCATCGGATGACCCGTCCTACGGCGAGTTTCCACCCTTACGTTATTAACACCACTACGATCCCGACGAAGCGTTTCACCTCCTCTATTATACCGCGTACATCGAGGGACTGGAACTATTTGCCAGTGGTAGTGTTTCCGTCGGACTACAATTTGAGTGTCTTGAAGGCTAGAGTGAATAGGCTCTAAATAAACTAGTGCGCTATCAACGATTGCGTCACTGCTTACCATCAGGCGGGATTGCGGTCAAGCGCTGGTTTCTAATTTATAAAAAAAAAAAAGTTACATTGATTTTACTTCAATCGAAGTTAAATCTTTAGGGCGATACAAAATGTTATCGAAACTGAACCACAATTCTATCTGGATTAGATACGAACAAGAGTTTTACTTCTACTGTTTTATTTAGCGCGATTGCCCCTCAGGGCCTTTTCGTTGTGTTTCACGCGCGCCTCAAAGAGATGTCGGCACATGGTGACGGTGTTCACTAATACCGATACTTCCTGGGTCAGTGTTGCGGGTTGACCTTTTAAACGCCAATCACTTCTATACAAGTTCGAGATTTTCGTGCCCTCAGCGCCACTACTTGATTAGAAGTAATGACAGTATGAAATAAATTTACGACTTTTACAAGACCTTTTATTTTGTTTTTATGGAAATTTGCCCTGTTATCAACCATATTTATAACTTTTTCACACATAATAAGTTCTTGTTTGTTTTATTTTCAATAGAAACAAAAACGCCAGAAAATATTGTTACGCACCCAGCGCCAATTACTTGATATCAAGTAAGCCAGTGATGGGACACGATGAAGACCTCGCTATATTTCATCTCGTCGAAATGATCATAAATACTATTATTGCAAGAAAATGACGAAAATAAATAATATTTTATAAATATCGTAAACTATAAACTACGTTTTATTCACCTTAATCAAGAATAAATAGGGTTTCTAATCATTGTCGATAGTGAAACACCGATTGAAAAACCCATCCCTACAAAGTTGGTTAGTTATCATTCCACACCCGCCACGGACGTGTATAGAAGTAAGTCTGTGACGTCATAAGCGGACGGGTTTCAAGGTCATAGTGATTTTGTGCATTTTAGTGTAGTGCAATGTTTACATCTTGAGTTGGCGCACGTGTTGTTATAAAAAAAAATTGTGACTGTGAATATGACGAATTATTGCGAGTTGTTCAAGTCTGAATCAGAATTTTGAAATAGTTCGTCATCTTGACATTCCGTTGAGTCGAAGTTGACGTTTCAGGAATTTTCTTCAATTTTCTATTAGTTTCTACAAACCAGAAAAATAATTGCGAGTATAATGCGACACCATTAAAAAAAAGATATATAATATCTGTGTGAAACAAACACCCTCCATTTTATTTATTTTTTAAAACGTAGAGAACCACGTATTTAGCTTCTATTAATTGTGTTTGTTGTAAGTAAACGAAATAAATTATGCAGGAATCGGTTGAGTTTATGCACGTGTAACTCGACCACAGTGAATATAAAAATAAATACCATAGAAATCTAGACATCCCTATAACAGAAAGGATTTTGACGTGCCTCGAGCGCCAACTACTTGATATGAAGTAGAAGGATTACATTTGGAGACAAATAGGGATGTGCCTTTTAGAACACACGTCTAATAAATTTAAAATTCTTTTCTTTCTTATGGGGAATATATCCAGGTTTTCATATTGATTTTTTCATAAAACTAAAATAAAATATGAAATTACGGTTACAGTTTTTATTTAGCTTCGTAAATTGATGAATAAACATTATTTTAAATGTATAATATTATTTGTCGATAGGACATTAATCCCATCCCTACGTTTTACTATAGATACGTTATACATTTGTAGTGTGGCGCAGGAGGACACATCGCGTATTATATAGATGGGCGTTCAAAAGGTTAAACCGTGGTCCTGGCCTATAGACACACGGGTACAGTAGGCCTAGTATAAGTTTTCATTACGAGACTCGATCATCGATATCGAGCGCGTTTGGCGCTCTCATTGGTTCAGAGTTCTTACAACCTCGAAACGGGCCAATCGATGAGTCAAACGCGCTCGATATCGACGATCGAGTCTCGTAATGAAAACTCGTACTAGGTCTACAGTAAAGGAACACGGGTGGGCTTTAGTCAGTAAAAGTCTGACACGCCCTTCTGGACCTGGCCTTTTTGGTGCAGCCGTGAGTCACATTCTCCGCAATTTCCTTACATCGGTCCTCATACTCACTTTTTGATTTTAATTAGTTGCTATGTGATGTATGTATCTGGTGTATTGTGTGCCTTCTTCTTCATCAGCCTAATTCGTCCCCACTGCAAGGGCACGTGCCTCCATCAATAACATGAGAGGTAAATACCATACTTACCACGCTATGGCGAGGGTTTTGGTATAAATTGCAGAGTTTTCCTTCTCTGTGTGCTGGTGACTTTGCACGAAATTTACCTTAGTCGCCTTCTATGACGTCTCGGTAAGAGTGAGTTTGTGTGCCTCCTCAGCCTATAGATGTCTACTCCTGGACAAAGGCCTCCCCCAAGTCTTTCCACGATGACCGGTCTTGTGCTACCCGCATCCATCGGCTTCCCGCATCCATTGGCTACCCGCGACCTTCACCAGATCATCGGTCCACCTTGTTGGAGGCCTCCCTACGCTGCGTCTTCCAGTACGTGGCCGCCACTCCAGAACCTTACTGCCCCATCGGCCATCGGTTCCACGAGCAATGTGCCCTTTTGTTTTTTGTTGTGAAAGACTTGTCTTGAGACACTGTGGTATCTTGGACGACGAGAAGATGTAGCGTAGCTTCCCGAACGCTGCACAGCCGAGCTGGATTCGACGAGACACCTCTTTCTCGAAGTTGGACTTACCTACATGGACTGTTTGTGTGTCTTTTAGTCTGTGTTAAATAAATCATTTTGTCATGGACGTGCCCAGCATCTGGCCTCTGGGGGACGCGGCAATTCAAATTTTTAGGATCGAATCGTCAAATAAAATAAATGCTAATCGCTCGCAACTGGACTACCGAAGATTACAGATTAAGCAAAGTGTGCTCGGCTAGATTCGGTATATCTAAATAGACGCTGTTCCAACCAAGGAACTTCTATCTAAACTGGAATGTTAACTATCGATCAAAACGCGGTCCGAGGGAGATAGCTTCACAGTAGCCCTCTGTCCTTGTTGTGTAGGGTGACTATTATAATGGAATTTGTAAGGAATGTACGTAAAAATTTTTTTCTTTACTTATATTACCTCAGTTTTAATGAACATTTAGGCATGGATGCGAACTTTTTAATTTCATTATTGAATGTTAAAAATGGCTGAATAAATTGATGATGTACGGACGACAGCAGGTCAATCTATCCGAAACTGTATCTTTAGATAAATAAAATATCTACAAGAAAGCAGAATTTAATGTCATTGTAAATCCCCAATAAAAGTCACTTAGGTACTTATTATTCACACAATGACTAAGTGCACATTTATTAATTATTCCGAAATTTATGGTCACCCTACATTCAAACGAAATAACTTGTATATGGTTACCGCAAGAACCTTACTTAAAGAATGATATTCCGCATCCAGAGTATGACTCACTATTGCAGACATTATTGGCACCCTTTTTAACCGACTTCAAAAAGGAGGAGGTTACTCAATTCGACCGTATATAAATGCTTTTTTTTATGTTTGTTCGCGCATAACTTCGTTGTTTATGAACCGATTTTGTTCATTCTTTTTCTGTTGGAAAGAAGACATTCCCAAAGTGGTCCCATGATAAGGATATCAGGGTTTGATGGTGGAAGACCAGAGAAAACAAGGGAAACTTTCAAAAATTGCAGGGGCGATTAGTGCATTTCTTAGCATTTTCATTGAGTATTTTAAAGCACTACAATTTAATAAAGGTCTGGAGTAGATGTGATGATGGAGCCGGGAGACAGTCAAAGGAACTCCTCAGCAATTCACAGCAGCTACCTTGTGTTTGTGCTTGAATAATTTGTATTGATAAGAACCTTGCACCTAGATGGGTGGTGACTGTCATTAGAGTGCTGATGATGATGACAAAGGTTAGTTCAGGAAACTCCTAAACGATTTACAGTAGCTAGCTTGTATTTGGACTCAATTCATTTATATTGATGAGACCTTTGCACCCATTGGGTTAAAATAAATAATTTGATGATGAAGACCATAGGCAGTTGAGGGAATACTTACGGGTAAAAATTAAAGTAAACAAAATTACGTCGTTTCTTGGGACGCTGACGCAAATATAGTTGGCTATATTTGCGTCAGCTTCCAGTCTGACCGGATGCAACTAAATACATAGTACTTTTAACAACTAAAAAGTGTAAAATAAAACCTTTTCTACAAAAAAAACAACTGGCTTCCAAAAACCACTACAAAGGGAAAAATAACTAATTTCGGAAGTCTGTGTCAAAAATAAATATACAAAACCAAAGACACCGACTTCCGAAATTAGTTATTTTTCCCTTTGTAGTGGTTTTTGGAAGTCGGTTGTTTTTATGTAAAAAAGGTTTTTTCACCATCTTTTTCTAATCGAAATTGTTGGTTTCAAAGAAAATTACAAATAATAAATACGGGTAACACTTAGAAAGAGACAGAGGGCTACTCGGACGCTTTGTCCCTCGGACCGTGTTCTCTTCAAATAAAGTTTTATTTCCGATCGACCTTATTGCTCTTGCGATAGTCTTCTTTTAAATAAGAGACTTATGCAAGTTAACATTCCAGTTTAGATAGAATTTCCTTGGTTCCAGCACAGCTGCCCACGGGCTATGCCCATGGATATGCTTCGAAATGAAAGTAGAATACAATGTGTAAGGTGTTATGCAATTAGGTTACTGGGTGAGGACAAGAATCAATAAAATAAAAGTCGTAGTGTGGTTTTATTATTAATTTATTTACTTCAAATATAATATGTATATTTAACTTACAGCCTTACTTGCGGCGTCTTGCGACAAGACAGTGACAGCTAAAATGCAAATTTCTTTTAAAAATCGTGAATCAATACATACAACTGTCATCGTCACTCGACGAAGCAAATCTTAGAAAAACAATTTTTACTTAATTTCTGAACTAACCCTACCTACATTGACTAATTTTTTCTGAAACGTCTACGCAATTATTCATTTTTTTTTTTATATTATTTTACAACAACCAAAGTTTTACCGAAAAAAAATCGACAACAAAAAACTGAATGCAACGGAGAAATTGAACCTACTTTATAGTTTATATACACTATGGCAAATAGACAAAAATACTTTCAACATTTTCCAACTTGTATCAAAATTGTTCGTCTACCTGCCATTTTGCACAGTTTCAATAATAATAATTACCAAGCCTTAGTTTATTAGCAAGATATTTTTTTTTATATTTTTCATTTATACAGTAAACCTAAGTGTCCTCCAACACTTGTCTTCAACACCTTTGGCGCGCTTACAATAAGAAAAAAAAATCCAACGAATGAACTAAAAAAACAACTTAACATTTATCCCGCCATAAAATGTCATGGCATTATAGTTATACGCGGGGGAACTTTCCGAACAACTCTTGAGAATAATTCCGAATTATATTTCCCACCCTCAAAACTAAGCAATACCATCTATCCTGCCCTCTGGTGTCCAAAACATGTATTTAAAGCTATATCTGTGCAGCTACCGACGACTCCATGGAAGTTTTGAGCCATCAAGACCTAAAGCAACACGAAGACTATCATGGCTGCTCTGAAATTCTGTATTTAGGCTCTCCGAACTGACCTCTTGTGACACCATTTGGTTGTACAGAAGTACAACCATTGTAATATTATACCTCGTTTACAATTCAAAATAATCACACAATACAATCAATATAGTAAGTCAAAGTCGATATAGGTGTCTTCCAACATTGACATTTCGCCAAATCCCATGAAATAGACGAATTTGATTGTTATAAAAGTCTACATTTGCATAGAAACTGTTTTATTTCTACTTAAAAGCATCAAAATATTTTCTGGAAACGACAAAATCTATACATGACAACAGCTCATGTTGTGGTCACAGTATGGGCCAGTCAACGGCCGACTGTCCATAGAGCTTTCCATCTCCACTCAAATATCGCCATGTCCTTGTGAATGAAGCTACATCTAGAGCATCACTATAGACACCTATGCTAGATCAAACCCTAAAAGTACACAGCTCTATATAATGGTGAAACCAATTGCAAGATATAATAATTATGACAGATGACAGCGCCATTTTGAATATAACATTGAATGGTGGTCTGGTAGTCATCGCTTGTGTAATGAATATTATTTACTTTGCAATGAATAACGAGTACAGATGTAAATTTGTCCTTAGAGGGTGGCGTTAGTGGCGTTTTTCGGTTAAACTGCAGAAGTTCCAATACTTTCAATTCGGAATTATTCTCAAGGTTGTCAAGTGACGAGAAAAGAAGAACGTACATATTACCCAACAAAAATTACTAATTAGGATAATATGTGTTTAAAAAGGATCATCTTCGTTTTGTAGTAATATTTTTGCTCAACGTTACTGAAGGATTTCATTTCGTATCGTTAAGTTATCGCCACATTCGCCACCGAAGACCTATATTGCGCCCGCGCATAAGTATAACGCCCCGGCTCTCGATCGCTTCAATTCTAATTTGCTTCAATTCAATGAAATACAAATTCGTCTATGGTAAACATTAATATTAATGCTAATTTTAAGGACGGGAAAAAAGAAATGGTTTCGTTTGACACAAAAACCTTGATAAGCAATCAATTCAACAGTTCCATGGCATTTTAGTCAAAGATAACAGTCGTAACTTCTTTCTCAGAATACATCGTCATTGTGAATTACTTTGTTTTAATTAAAAATAAAATCATGTCCAATTTGAACAATAAGTCTTAGGAACATTTGCTTAGCAGCCGCGTTTGCTACTAAAACAGTTGTGGACAAGATTGTCGAAAGAAAAAAATGTTTGTCAAATATTTAGTCTTGCTGCCTTGTTCCATACAATCTTGCCGCTAACTTCGATGGCCTTACCAAGATTTTCGTGCCAACATTGTTTAGTAAAACCTTAAAAAAACATTAATCAATATTCGTATAGGAACTATCTTATCTCGTCTGGTTCGAAGCGATCTAAGCAAACTACTTGTATTTTTTTTTTAATTTTATTCATAACTCTAATGTAGTTTTATATATAATTAAACAGAATTCGCTCCGGGTACGCGGTATGCCTTATAAAAATTTGAATAATAATAATAAAACACAAGCATTGGTTTCAGTCGTGGCTTTTAAACAACGTGTAACAAAAAAGGTATATACATACCAAGGGCACGGCATCTTTAGATGATATCAAACGATATCGGAAGGGTTTCAACTCAAAATAAAATACTCAAAAAATTGGTACCAAATTTTCGGTTTCGTGTGTTTCTTAAAATCAAATCATAACAAACGTGGCAGCACACTACATACGTTAATAACTACTCGTTACCCGTCACATTACTTGCCAAAATCCGATAAATGTCTTCAATATCTCTGTGCTACTAGTATGATAGTAGCCTATCACAGGCGGTGTTTTTCCTCATAACTTCCTAACATAAAGAGATAGGATTAAAAAACCCTTCCAATATCGTTTGATATCATGTAAAGATGCCATGCCTTTGTTATGTATATACCATTTATGTTACACGTTGTATAATTGCAAAACGCTGTATTTTGAGTCTATATGTTTCTTTTAAGACTAAAGGAAAAAGCTGAGGTACTATCGACATCATCGATAAGAAGCAGCCATATTTTTTTTTATTTTTAGACTTTGTACAGACATACCGTGTACACAGTGCACAACAAAAAATAAAAAATAAAAGCACACTTAAATACTAGAAAAAAAAAAATTAATGGAGCCATTTCGCACACCAGCTTTCTTATATGAATCCTATACACAGTTATTTAAATATATATATTATCAAATTTAATGGCTAAATATTAGATCCGAATTGAATGCACACAGACAGTATTTCTGTCTGTACGTATCGTAAGATTGATAGTGTATAAATAGCTTCATCGTCTTACTGCTGTGGAGTATGCTCCGCCATTTCTTCTCGCTCACTAGGAAGTGGCGAAGGGCGGGCGTTTTGGGAGGACTGTCTTATGTAATATTGACGTCCAAAGAGTGCTTATTCACAGCCTAATTTTATTAAATGAGTTTTGATTCTGATTTTTTTGAATACGAACTAACAACGAGCCTCAAAAGGAGAATGCGGAAACCTGTACCAAACGGTTATAAAAAATATATTTGCCTTAAATACTTAAACACTTTTTGACTAACATTACCAAAATATGAATCATTATTAAATCCGTGTTTAAGAAATGTTCTAGTCAAGATTTTAATTGATGCCATTGCCAGCACAAAAAAAAACGATCCCAAGTAACAAAAAATCGTTAAGAGAAATCGATCATAGAACGATTGCTTAAACGATTAAAATGATTTTACATTCGTCAGAAGGCACAGATAATGAATAAAAAATTTGTTTTTAGTGATTTTTGAATAGAAATTTAGGTACAGACAGCCGCACATCAATTTATACATGTCGACCTTGAGAGCGCGCTAATCTTGCTCGAAATAAAGGCCGTTTTCGTTGTGCAACTGTATATCGTGATGTGCTGCTGACCGTACATCGATTTGGCTACTAAACTTAATTTCAGACTGAATAATCAATTTATTTATTAATCGATTATTTTTAGGCGATATTGATTTTAGACATTTTGAATCGAGATAGCAACACTCCTAAACAACTGTCAAATGTCAACCCACTCACAACACCTCGTTGCCGTCATGTTGGCACTAATGCAAATTAGTGTGAGTGAGAGAGTGTGTTTACGTTATTGAAAGACATGAATAGTGATTACTTGCTCTGTGGACATGAATGTCAACATGGCGGCAAAGGAACTATAATTATGATGAAACAATTTCTTTGGATGAAACGCACTATCGTCGCTTATGAATCGTTCGTGTTTGTTATTTTGATTTGTTGCTGGTTGTTTTGTCCGTTGAGTTTAGCTTTGTTCCTTTAGGTCGAATTTCCCTTAGGTATATATTATAGTGAATGGTATCTTTGCGCAATATTTTAGACGGGTTTTTTAAAAATCTCAGTACTGCGGATTCGAAAACAAAAACGCTTAATGCCAATGGTAATATTAAACAATAAGCTAGCTAAATATGGTTATTTAATCTAAAAACAATTGGTACAGGCTTCCATATAAAAATCGGCATTCTCCTTTAGTTAACCAAGGGATATGGTATTACCCAGTCACTACTAGTTCGTCGAGGTCAATAGGCAGTCGCTCCAAGTAAAATACTGATAATCAGCTGCATACGGCTGGACTGGAAGCCGACAGGGAGACTGGAGGCTAGGGTGAACATCGGAACGGGATGTATGTATACAAGAATCATCTTGACCCAAGAGTCAGTTCCAACTTGACGTACTACCAAATGAAACTCGTAAATATGAGAAAAAGATCATTAAAATACAATTGAAGATTCAGAAAGAATCTTTAGTAACACAGATACGAATGCACTCGGAGAGATGGGCGGTGATGGTCACTCACTGGACGCCTGAGACAGGACATCGGCGCGAGGCTGTTTCAGTGTGAAGATCTAATATCATTTGGAAGGCCAACATGGTCAGAGATCGCTCAGGATAGGAAGGTACGGGATACAATATAGTCTAAAAGATAACATGCAAGCAGATACCTGGCAAGATTACTTATCACCTAAGACTACATCTTTGTTTCGATGTCTGGTAATTCAGGGACTTCGCCGCTGGGGGCGTTGCCTGTCTCAACTATTTGTTCGGTATATCACCGCGAGAGGCGCTGCCTGCATGAACGTTTAGTTCGGTACATCACCGCTAGAGGCGCTGTCTGTTACATTCAATTCGGATCAACAACATTGAACATACCACAAATACACACTCATACATAAAGAAAAAACTTGAGCAAGTTAGTGATTAATTATCGATTTGTTTATAACGGAACGACTTTCAATTGATTCTGTATTTTTAATATTATTATTTATCAAATCTACGTGTCAATTGCGTAACAGTCTCACAACAATAGCAAATGCATTTTGACACTCCACCAACATTTGTTTAGCGGACGAATTGTACAAATATTTCATCAAAATCCTTCAGATTATGAATAAAATTTTAAAGTTGAATGATACGCGATTATACGTCTGCATTACTCGAAGCCGTAGGCAGACATATAGTGCCCCCGCAAATACGCAAATAGCATTCAATGAAGAGAAAAATATTACTACCTTCATTTACATAGAAATATACTTTTCCTCTGCTTTTGCTACTATATACATTTTACTATAAGAAGATTACATTAAAATTATTGCTTCAAAAATTCTCTCCAAGCTTCAAAATCGTCAATTCCACAAACACGACACCCAATTAACAAGAATAATAATTAAAAAAATACATGAACCAATTGAAAACCACCCCGAAGTTATTGGAACGCACATAAAACGGTTGTTAAAAACATTTTTTTTTTTAAATAGCACCAAATTCTGTTTTAAAGACTTCGTGACATTATTGCTATTCAATCGACAGTCTCACTAATCTGTCATGAGGTAATATTTCGATTATCTACAACGTGTAACAAAAAGGGTATATACATACCAAGGGCATGGCATCTTTAGATGATATCAAACGATATCGGAAGGGTCTCAACTCAAAATAAAATACTCAAAAAATTTGTACCAAATTTTCGGTTCCGTGTGTTTCTTAAAATCAAATCATAACAAACGTGGCAGCACACTACATACGTTAATAACTACTCGTTACCCGTCACGTTACTTGCCAAAATCCGATAAATGTCTTCAATATCTCTGTGGGACTAGTATGCCTATCACAGGCGGTGTTTTTCCTCATAACTTCCTAAGAGATAGGATTAAAAAACCCTTCCAATATCGTTTGATATCATGTAAAGATGCCATGCCTTTGTTATGTATATACCCTTTACCTTGTATATCCCCATGAGACGGCCAAAGGAGTATTTGCACCCACGTTTCATCATTTGGGGGGAGGGGGAACTAATCAAATACATGGTCAAATGAAAAGCTAGGATAACTCCGTGGACATAATGAATGTAATTTTTTTTAATGTTATAGACTACTGCTGGATTCGAATCACGCCTGATGGTCAGCAGTGATGTAATGGTTGATGGTAAAGCGCTCTACTAAGAGTCTATTTACTCTAGTCCTGAGACACTTAAATAGTATTCAGAGGGAAAGACCGCCGTGGTACAACAAACAAGCTTGTACCTCGTCGCTTATGATGTTTATATGCTCTATAGCTTTAGATCAATAACTCGTTGGTAGGCCAGATGTTACCACCCATCAGACAAAGTCTTACCGCCAAGCGATTCGTCGTGTTCCGGCATTATATCTGGTGAAGCCGTACGGAGGACGGGTCTGAGCGATTGTGTTGCGATGTGTGCCGGGTACGATGCACCAAATGTTATTGTGTCGGGAGTTTGATCGTGGAGGGTCTCCAGATCAGTCTCCCTCTGGCGCAGCATCATTGGTCGTGCTGTTGGATTTAACATTGCATCACCTCGCTCAACTGCCGTCTTCCTTCCTATTCACTAAGGTTTTTTTTAAGTGAATAGGCTTAATTAACTAGCGCGCTTTACCATCAACGATTGCATTACTGATTACCATCAGGCGGGATTACAGTGAAGCACTAGTTTATAACTATTAAAAAAAGTAAAGGGAAGCAAAAAATATCTATTGGCTTTTCTGTTTACCATTAGTTAATCACCTAAATCTATGGAGTATAGCGATTTGGAATACCAGGAATATCAGTTTAAAAAAATCTTTTTGTTTGTGTGTGTAAATGTCATTGACACCATTGGTATCGGTACATTAACACTATATAATAAAAGAAACTGAATTTTGGCGACCTAGTTTTTTGTTTTTTACTTTCTGTGTATTCTGTCTTTTAATGATTTAAAATTTTCACTTCTATCCGTCAGTCCCTCGAAGTCCCTATTTTTTTAAACCAACTCATCCTAGGATTAGATATTTAATGACATGTGACATCTACCAATGATTACAGCCCACTATCTCTTAGGGAATAGGCAGTTGTCCCAGCAGAGTATGTTGTGTTATGATGTTTCAAAATCCGTTTTTTTTAAGATGAAACTCTCGATGAACTTTTGTGAATCCCTATAGGTAACCACCACAAGGGCGAAGTACTGCTAGCTAATTCAATGACCATGTATTGATATTTTGCAAATACAAGGCAGTAATAAAAACTTACTATTATTAAGGCATTACACTAGTATGATATTCTAATATATTTATGACATACTGAAATTCAGCCATTTTTATCTCACTATTTTCACATTGTTTATGAGATTATACTTGGTTCATTTTATAATGACCGTTCTGACATTTCGTCATTACTGTGGCATCATCATTTCAGCCGAAAGACGTCCGCTGGACTGTAGTGAAGCGACGGCTTTATATCAATGACATATGTACGTATACAATATGTAAAGAAAATCCTGTCCGACCCAAAAGGATAATAAATGTTTGGTATACAAATGACCAAATAAATTATGAAATTTTACATAATCATCATAGTGACAATTACTAATGAATTTTGAAATAATCTTTTTTCTCCGGGAATTAATCCCAACTTCCCCATAATTTGGTATTTTTTTAAAAAGTGACAACACCTTTTGCTACGGAGCGAATAGCGATGCGATCACGTGCCGCCTGCCCTGGCGCCGTTCGCCCGCGCATGTATGCCTAACGTATTGTCTACCGCACATGCATTATCTCGCTTTTTCGAAATAATATTTATTTTTTAGGGGTATTTTTTTTTAAGTTTAGCCCTGCTTCGTAGGCATTATTAGAATCAGTTAACGATACCTAACAATACCTTCACGGGTCGGACAGGGTTTTCTTAATATATTGTATAATAGATTGTTTTTTTAATTACCTGTCATATTGGTCACCACAAAATGAACATAGTATAACAGCCGTTTTATCTACATCCCAATGTATCGAAAGTCTATGGACTAAAATTGTGTGCTCAGTTTAAATATTATAAATACAAGTGGCAGTAACATGAAAACCGTTTGTGTAAAAGTGGGTGACTATTTTTGTTTGAAGTTTTTTTTTTAATTCACATTTTTGGACAACAGAATTTCAAATTTGGCTTTTTTTCTGAATGCTACTGCCGTCAAATATAATGTAAAAATGTATTTTGATATCTGTTATTTCATTAACTAATCAGATTCCTGAAAAAGATTTGTCAATTTCTTCGAGTCATTTTACTGCTATTTCATTTTAATCAGTATTCAGCGGCATGGGAAAAGTGAGGCAGAATAACCAAAAGCTATTAAAATTAATCTTAGTCTGTCCTTAGCTATGGACATGGCCAGTCATTACATATTATTAAAATAAACCAATACCATTTTTATACAAAAAGAGTCCATTTTTTTGAAATTCTATCAATCAAAAATATGACCAGAAAAAACAAACAAACAAAAACATCGCTACAACCAAACGGTCCACATAAAAAAAAAGAGTACACTAAAAATCCTTTAAGTATTTCAAACATTGAGTTAACATCACCCAATCACTTTTTCCTCAACACTTGTAATTTTTTCTCGCAAATTCAGAATTAAATTCCAGTCTTCTGTCTTTACATACATTTTTTTTTAAACTATTTTTATACATGACGTGAAACTACGAGGCTGTACAATTATACAAAACATTTTATTTTTATGATTGCAGCATACAGTCATATTTAATTTTATCTAGAGATCCAAACAATTGAACTTTGGGGTAACTCCAGTGAGTGTATCTCGAATGTGAGTGTAACTCACATTCAGAGTATCTCGAATGTGAGTGTAACTCACATTCAGAATATCTCGAATGTGAGTGTAACTCACATTCAGAATATCTGGAATGTGAGTGTAACTCACATTCAACTAGAGGCACAGAATATTCAGGCGAATTTTCTAGAGTGAAAATAATAAATACTCTTTGTTTAAAAACTTGAATGAGTTACTTAATATTGAGTTCATATTATATTAAATTCAACCCAACTTATACATACAAAACCTTATTACGAACCAAATTCACTCGTAGACACCCACCCAAGTTTTATTTTATAGAAATTATTGCTAATAACTCGAGATACGTCACTAGAATTCCCAAAATGGAGGATGAAAATAAAATGCGAGGATTGTCGATGTCGCAGCACCATAGTCGCCACAGATAAAAAATACTTAACCTACCAAAGACTACGACAGAATATTTTTTTTATGTCATTTTGAATTTTCTCAAGATGAATGTCGTTATTTTTATACAATGTCAAAAATATATAAATATATATTGTTATATGGTAGTACATACTTACTCTAGCTAATATGTAGATGTCAAATTGATAACGCGTGAACATAAGAGGGTAGCGTTGCTTATTGTCGATGCATATAAGCTGTAAACAAAGAAAAAGCACTGTTAAAATATTGTACACACTTTATAGAAAGAAGAATTTGCTCTGCACAAATAAAACTCCATTATAAATAGGACATGCAAAATGTTTTCAATATTGCCAAAACACAATTTTTAAAAAATTAACAAAAATTCAAAAGACTACAAGTAAGGTCAACCGGGGCAATTGCGTCTTTGGGGCAATTGCGTCTAATCGAAATAATTTTAAATCTATTTGAAAACCTACCTCTCCTGCCATCTATACGTTATAGTTTTTTATTCAAAGTAAACAAAACAAGATGGCAGGAGAGGTAGGTTTTCAAATAGATTTAAAATTATTTCTTAATAGGACGCAATTTCCCCAAAGACGCAATTGCCCCGGTTGACTATACAACGTGTAACAAAAAGGGTATATACATACCAAGGGTATGGCGTCTTTAGATGATATCAAACGATATCGGAAGGGTTTCAACTCAAAATAAAATACTCAAAAAATTGGTACCAAATTTTCGGTTTCGTGTGTTTCTTAAAATAAAATCATAACAAACGTGGCAGCACACTACATACGTAAATAACTACTCGTTACTCGTCACATTACTTGCCAAAATCCAATAAATGTCTTCAATATCTCTGTGCGACTAGTATGATAGTAGCCTATCCCAGGCGGTGTTTTTCCTCATAACTTCCTAACATAAAGAGATAGGATTAAAAAACCCTTCCAATATCGTTTGATATTATGTAACGATGCCATGCCTTTGTTATGTATATACCCTTTATGTTACACGTTGTATATACTTTTTCTTTTTTTTTTTTTTTTGGGTTGTAATTATCGATCATCTGATCACTTCACCATCATCATCAACCTTTTTTATCGTCCCACTGCTGGGCACAGGTCTCCTCTCATACAGAGAAGGATTGAGCGTAACCACCAGGCTTGCTCAATGGGGGATGGCGATTTCATATATACGTATCATATGGATTTAGATGAATTTTTTTATTAGTTTGTTAGAATATATGGATGGATACATAAAAATATTTAAATAAATATTAATATTTACGGACAAATCACACAGATTGAGCTAGCCCCAAAGTAAGTTCGAGACTTGTGTTATGGGATATTAACTCAACGATACTATATTTTATAATAGATACATATATAGATAAACATCCAAGACCCAGGCCAATCAGGAAAAGATCGTTTCCCATCATGACCTGGCCGGGGATCGAACCCGAGGCCTCCACGTCGCAGGCAGGGCGTGTTGACCGCTGCGCCACGGAGGACGGCATATACATTCTCACAAACTTTAGCATAACATTTACAGATAATATTAAAAGAATCTGAACTCACCTAGGCTCCGTAAATAACCATCCAGTAACGCCATAACGAACCACAAAGTGTCACAGCACTCACTATTATTATTAATAAAGTGTATATAGAAAAAGAAAATGCATCTGAATAAACGTAGTAACACTACACTGGGTGATTAAGCACAATGCACTGTAAGTCATTATATACAACAATCACTGCTTCGCTGAGACTTGTTTCAGTTCCGATTCAGGCTTCGTTTTTGGCGTTGCTGCGAACATTAAGATACATTTTAGTATTTTTCTCATTGACCTCTACAATTACCACTGGACTGGCAGCTGTCAAAGTGTTTTTGTGCTTGTTTGATAATCGCCATTTTGGCGCTGTCGAACGTAGCGAGTGTCCGTGGTACTAAAACTAGTGATGTCGACATCAGCGAACAAAATATATCGATAACTCTTGATCGGTACTTTCTATTTGATGCCGTGTCCCTACTAACGTATCTATGGCGTAGACCCCTGCTTGAGAAAAGTACTCGATACTTTGAGGTATCGATACTTTTGTACCGATACTTTTACGAGTACGACACTTTTTATCGATACTACTCATGAGTAAAGTATCGATACCTTCTATTCGATACCGTGTCCCTACCTATACTAATATATAAAAGTGAAGAGTTTGTATGTTTGTTTGTTTGTTTGTTCGCGCTAATCTCGGGAACTACGGGTCCGATTTGAAAAATTCTTTTTGCGTTGGATAGCCCATTAATCCTGCGACCGCTGCGACCAATAGGAGCTGAGCATAACTAACTCCACGCGAACGAAGTCGCTGGCGGCTGCTAGTTTACAATATACGTCAAAATTAGTTCTTTGGACACGCGCTAGTGGCGCTTCAAATAGGCACAAAAATATAGCAGTCAAACTTACGGAACAGCCTGTCCAGTGGTAATTATAGAGGTCAGTGATGAACAAAGTTTTGGTAGCGAGAGCATGGGCCTCGTTATTTATCAATAAAGTTTTGATAGCAAGCGTAATTTATCGCAATCAAAATAGAAAGCTTAACATGCAGCACACACGCTCGCGTGTGAGTTGAGGAGAGGGAGTGTGATATTAGTATGGATAAAAGGTGTACTCACGTCTGGGCCTAGCATTGGCGACGACGCTCTGTGCGCCACAGGAGCCGGCGCGGCCGCGGTTGTTGACATTGTTGTTGTTGGGACGGTTACCGGCCACGAACTTGCTGCTAGACAGACAGTGTGAGTGAGTAAAGACAAGGATGATCAAGGTCCGTATAAAAAGAAAGAAATATTGTTTATTCCGCACAAACAGAACGCACATTACGATAATAATACACTTAAATAACAATAAAAACATAATAAAGAAAAAAAGAACAAAGAAATATAACTTACTAAAAAACCTCTTACTCAAAATAAAAAAATAAAAATTACATAAGTACAATAAAATAAAATAAAAAAGAGGTTTGGCGGGAATGTCCAGATGAGTGTCACGCTCATTTTTCATTGGACTTTTAAAATTATTTATAGTGTCGTTTACTAAATAAAAACGCGGGATTTATGTAGTAAAAAGTGCATTCAGTGAATAATTCAAAAAGAACAGTGAAATATTGTAGTATAGTGGCCTCATCATGTCTTTACGCTAAACCGCTCCTTATCGTCCAAACGCGAGAAACGAAAGGAGTTAGATTAGTTAGGATAAGTTTAGGATAAGCTAGGATAAGTTAGGATTAATTAGGATAAGTTAGGATAGAAGTTTACTCAAGAATATATTTACTGAAGACTAGGCTGTATGGCGTACTATGCCTTTGCCTTTTCCGTTCAGAAGAACGGAAAGAATTTAACAAAAAAAAAAATAAAATAAAAAAATGCAATAACAGTGTCGGGAACAACTGTTTGTGTTACAAAACAAACAGCAATTAAGCTGTACGTCGCATCTGTGCAGGAACAGGTCGTTGCTCAGCAAAATGCTGTGACTTCAGAGTCAGACGAACCTGTTACGCTGGTATAAGACTTGGTGTTTAAGATATATGGACATGCCTGTTGTTCCTGGTGGCGGCGGCGGCCCGGTCGGACTCGGACATGGAGCGTGTGCGGTCGTAGGGCCGCGCGTGCGGGCCGCGCCCGGGGGCCGACGGGCCCTGCGCCGCCAGGAGTTCGTTCAGCTGGGGCTGCGAAGGAAGACATCAACTTACTAAAACATTTTCTGATAAAAAAAATGACATCAGAATAAAATAACTGCCCTTATTTTTTACACTTTCGCACATGCAACCGTTTCGTGTAGTCGCTTCGTTGTTAGTAGCCCTGGCTGGAGGCTTTAAATTCACTTAAGGCAGCCACAGGATAGTCCGGCAAGTAGTGCCGACCTCCTCTACGAGTTGCAATATAAAAAAAAAAGCCCGCAGTCAGTCTGCATTCGACTAGCGATACGAAAACAAGCGACAGTCAAGAAGCGATCTTTGAGAATACCTACTGCGACAACTGTAACGAGAACTTGTGAGTACTACGTGAAGTAACATCTGTAGTGTTATTGTGTGTTTACGACACGGACTTCGTGGACGTAAGGGAAGACTTTGGTGCAACGTCAGCTACATTCTACTTGTCATTGCCTACTACCAACTGTCTCTTCGTTGCTAATAAACTTCGAAACCCTTAACCGGCGTTTAAGTACCCCTAGCCCGTAACAGTTATAAAAAAAATGAATAAAGAGGTAGATGGTTAGGTTCCTACTCACCTCAAGCACTCTAAAGTCTTCGATGCTCTGGAAGTTATCTAAATATCCCTTTAGCTTGGGCTCCAGCTGTAGGGAGGATGTGTATTTGTAGTACTTGAGAAACGCCCAAAACTTCTCCAGACCGTATAGTTGACCTGTAGACATAGAAACTTGTAAAAATGATGTTGACACCACAACGATCCGAACGAAGCGTTTCGCCTCGTCTTTTATACCGCGTAAATCGAGGGACTGGAATAATTTGCCAGCGTCGGTGTTTCCGTCGGACAAATCGTCGGAAATGAAATGAAATCGTTTATTTAGCAAGTAGGATCACTGCACTGATCACTTTTACACGACATATATTTTTTAAACTAGATGTAGCAAGCATTTCCTAACTAACTACCTCTGAGAAGAAGTAGCCGAAACAAACTCGGGGATCATCGTCTTTTATCAAGTCCAGACATTAAAAATGAAAACGTTTACAATAATTTACGTGACTTAAAAAAACGGTGTTTAAAATGTCATAATTACGCATATTGCTTAATAACAATGCTTAGCAGAGCGATCAGCTCAGTCCCAAGCTTTATTGTCTTCTAAATAATCTGTGATTTTATAATACCCCTTTTTTGTAAAGTTTGGCCTTTATATAGCTTTTAAATCGTTTAATGGGTAAGTTTCGAATGTCCATGGGAAGCTTGTTGTAAAAGTGTAAACATTGACCCATGAATGAGTTGCCTACTCTGTGGAGACGAGTGTGATTTGAAATTTAAGTGTCTTCAAGGCTACTTTATAAATATAAAACGTAATTTTTTGTTTATGTGTAACCTGAACATTGTTCAGAATAAGCAACTGAATCGATTCCAATCATTTTTACACAATGTTATTTTTTTTCCTAAATACATTTAGAAATTGTTGCAGTGTGGTTACCGAGCACACCATGCAGCTTTCGGTAGATTCGGTACTGCGAACGCCCGTGCTACAGCTGACGCCAGAGGTCAACGTAGCGCTCGCCCGCCCGGACGGATAGTTGAGCATATTTTTGTTGGGACAACCAAGTAGGATAACAAGCTCATAACTTTATGGTTTTTCAAGATATCTTTTTGCAATTTTGTACATAGATTCTTTACTTAAAAATACTCAACATGTGTTTCGGGATTCGCATAAACAAAAAATAATAATGCTGTATAAAAAAAAGTTAATGGTATGTTCACGAGATTTACGCGAAAACGAAGACCACATGCGCGTGCGCATGTCAATGTTTTGAATAATGAATACCGTTACCTTTTTCGTAGTCAGCTATGGTCTCGGCCTGGAAGTCGGCGTAAAGCTCGGGGCGGAATTTCCGCTCCAGCCCGTACGAGTAGAAACGGAACAGACATTCCAGGCCGTAGCGGAAGCCTGCGGCGGCGTCCTCGTTAGCTAGCGTTCTGTAAATAATTAAATATCATTATTTATATATCATTTGACTAGCCTTTTCCCATATAGGTAATCCTCTGGACACCCACCAGAGGATATGGGATATTTAAGTGCTTAAATAATGAATGTAATCTGTCTATATTTACCTGAATTCGTTATACATCCGGCGATTAAATTGATCTCGTAGGAAAAATGACCAGAATCTGAAGAGGGTGTTCATTTCTTGAGAATGGCCGCTACCAAGTTTCTTGCGCTCTGAAAAAATAATATCAAAATAAGTTATGCTCTTATATACATAAAATACAATAGACCCGCGGTTTCACGCGCATAATATAAAAGAAAAATTGATAGAAAACTCTTCTCATGCCTAACGAATGCATATACGAAATTTCATTAAAATCGGTTCGTTTTGGAGGAGTTCGGGAATAAACACTGCGACAGGAGAATTATATACAATATAAAGGGTGTATCTGACATCGACGCACAAACGAGTACCATGGATCCAGTACATGATTCTGATCCCCCCAGTGGTGGAACATTTCGTAGGCTTTTTCATGATTTAAAATATATATATGTAGTTTTTTTTCACTTCAGACCGTTCACAATTGCTTTCCTTGTATAACCCAATAATATTTTAAAGTAAAAATTAAATAATTCGCTAATTACATAAAAAAGCGCAATGTAAACAAAACCCGAAAAACGATCTTATCAGCTGATTTAATAGAGTTCACATCAGGGATCAACGTCATACCTACAAACCCGCACGGCGGCACGCTTTCAACGTTCAAAAGCCAAGCCGACACTTTTTTTTAAACAGTGTGTATTCTGTAACCGTTCATTAACGACATAAATGACTATCATAATTTTATTAGTGGCATGCGGTCTAGCCTTTTCGCGAAGTTTGCGTTACGATATCAGATACACCCTGTATAGAGAAAACCCCGTCCGACCCATAAGGATAATAAAGGTTAGTAAAACACATGACCAAATATAATATGAAATTTTACATTATCATCATACATAGTAACAATACTAATAAATTTTTTCAACTTCCCCAAAATTTGGTAATTTAAAAAAAGTGGCAACACTATTTTTTTTTACAGTATTATTATGAGTAATGCGACCACGTGCCGCGTGTCCTGCCCCCCTTCGCCCGCGTATATATGCCTACCGTGTTGCCCACTGCACATGTATTAAGTTACCTCGCTTTTTCGAAATAATATTTTTTTTAAGTTTAGCCTGGCTTTGTGGGCATTAGTAGAATCAATTATCGATATCTAACAATACCTTTCCTTGAAATAATTTTTATACGGATATTCCCACTGGATCGATTTGTAGCGAGTTATAAGGTGGGGTCAAGCTTGTAAAAAATAGTTGATTACCTTTAAGACAGCGCGAGTAGTACTTATGGTAGGCCTGTTGTGTGAAGTGGTTCTCGCGGAGCAGTCCATGGCTCGGGTGGTGGAAAGTGGGCAGCGAGCCCGGCGCCGACCCACACGAGGAGCCCAGCGTTGGGGACGTGCCCACTGACGACCTGCAACACGAATATCATATTATTTTTTGTCCATGGACAAACACTTACTCCCTTATTCATAAAAGTTGTATAAAGTTACCCATACATTTTTGAAGTATAAACGTCACAAATCAAATCGAATCAAAATTGTTTATTTCAAATTAACCATCACTTGGTACTTTTGAATAGTCAATGTCGGTCAGTCCAAGAAAAGTGAAGCTAAATTGCCACTTTAATGATCTAACCAATCTCTTATAGAAACGATGCCTATGAGACCCAGCAGAGGGAATAGCAATAATCTATACTCTATACTAATATATAAAGCTGAAGAGTTTGTTTGTTTGTTTGAACGCACTAATGTCAGGAACTACTGGTCCGATTTGAAAAATTATTTTTGTGTTGGATAGCACATTAATCCAGGAAGACTTTAGGCCGCTGCCTCGAATCTTGCGGGCAGTGGGGCGGCGGTGGCTGCGGCGCGGGAACCGAGCGGGCATCGAAAGCCCGTTCTCGAAACTAGCGAGCAGATCGCGCGTCACTATAGCCGCGTAGTGTTGTGTTCACGATTGTGTCGACGAGATATTTGTTTTTATTTGCGAAAGAAATGTTTGAACAATGGCGGCAACATCTTTTTGATTCAAATTTATTCCTAACGCTCGATCACCGCTCGCTACCCGCCACCGCCCCGCTGCCGCGCCGCTGTTTTCGAGAACCGGTCCGTTTGATTTTACGCATACGATCCTGCCGCTCACTCGCCGCGGCCGCCCGCCCCGCTGCCCGCAAGATTCAAGGCAGCGGCCTAAGTCTTAGGATATAACATCACAATGCGATCGATAGGAGCGGAGCATAACTAACTCCACGCGAACGAAGTCGCTGGCGGCCGCTTGTGTGTCATAAATAAATGATCTTGTCGTGTCAACAATGCACCCGTTCTGTCTAAGCCGACAACACGGAACGCCTAGCCGACTCTGTTCGTGTAGCACTTGCATTTGCAGTAACTGAGCACAATATATTTAATGTATTCAGTGGACATATAGTGCAATATTGGCTTATGATTATAGGTCATAGCACACTTAAACGACTCTGCTACAACACCGCCCTAAAAGACGACTGCTCGCAGTCCACGCGGCGACAGCTAGCAGACTGCCAGCTATCCACGCGTCGACCGCTCTCGCTTCTCGCAATGGACTTAGTCCGCGATCGGTTTCCATAAAAGCTACTCGTGTTTTTAAAATAAATAAACCCCTTAAACACCGTTTCTTCATAAAGGATTTTTTTTTTACATATTATAAATCAGCGCTTGACCGCAATCCTGCCTGATGGTAAGCAGTGACGCAATCGTTAATGGTAAAGCGCACTAGTTTATTAAGAGCCTATTCACTCTAGCCTTGAAGACACTCAAATTGTAGTCCGACGGAAACACCGCGCTGGCAAATTGTTCCAGTCCCTCGATGTACGCGGTATAAAGGAGGAGGCGAAACGCTTCGTCCGGATCGTAGTGGTGTTAACAACGTAAGGGTGGAAACCAGCCGTACGACGGGTCGTCCGCTGGTGGAACGGAGATGGGGGAATTAAATCATGCAATTCCCTCGCACACTCCCCGAAATGCATCCTATAGAACACCGAAAGGCTGGCTACTCTACGCCTGTGCTCTAGGCTTTGGAGACCAACTCGAGTTAGATCAGGGTCACCAATCAGCCTCTTTGCACGTCTCTCGTATGGTGGACTAAATAGAATCAATAACTAGAGTTAAGTGACGCGAAAACGTCAAAAATGTATGGTCAAACAATCTCTAATCACTAGTTAACTTTAAGAACGTTTATGAATAAGAGTTAGTTCACATATGGCGTTGTATACGTTTTTTTTTTTTTTCTTTATACGAAATCTGAATACAGTTTTTTCAGAATAAGCTTCTTTGTTCTCCTTCTTATCTTACTTCTCAGTTTCAATATTTATGCTCTGTGCATAATAGGAATCTTCGTTCTTCCAATAATTATCTTCTACGATGTCCTTCACACCGCTCTGGTTTTCTTAAGTCTTCATTTCTTGTTCAGGCGGTTTTCCTTTGGAATGATCTTCCTCAGAATATCAGGACGTTGACCAGTCGGTACACATTTAAAATTAAAGCTCGGGAATACTTACGCAAGAAATTGGCAGATTCATCAAACTTGTAATTTATTTTTTTCTCTATCTATATTTTTTTATCTCTCTCTACTGTTTATATTTTGTATGTATGTATTTATGTATTTATTATATCTTTTTTTTGTGTTTCTCTTTCAACTTCTCTTTTATATCTTTGCACCTACCATGTTTTGTCTCTGCATCACCCTAAGGTAGACTGGTAGAAAATGCCTAAGGCAATAAGTCCGCCATTGTGCAATGTTTCTTTTTGTGCATATATTTTTATTAATAAAAAAATAAAAAATAAGCAGCTGAATCGATTATAATCATTTTTACACTAAGTTATATTTTTTCCCAAATATATTCAGTAATAGGGTAGTCGACTAAAAAGAAACTAATTAGTCCGTCAGTCAGATTTCCAAAAAAACTAGAAAAGTATTTTTTCTTTATTCATATAAACAAAAAATGAAGACAATACACAGTGAGTTGAAAACTCGTGTGACGTCACAGCACGCTACACTTTTGAGCAACGAGTGACGTCACCAGACACCACTTCTGATCTTTGATGCCTTTTATATTTGTAAATTTTTATTGATTAAATATAACAAAATACGTACGTATCCAATATTTTTCTATGATCTGAATGGCGGACTAAATAGAATCATTTTTTTTTTGTACCCAGGCAACATCTCTATTGTAGCAGTGTGGTTACCGAGCGCACAACACAGCTGACGGTATATCATAGTACTACTAGGCACACAGTGAGACAGGCTCCCCCGGGCGTGCGAGCAATGCGTTGACCATATTTTTGTTGAGATAACCAGGTAACATAACAAGCTCATAACTGCGATTATTCATGACAGTTTTTTCTACAAAAAATCTTTACATAAAAATACTGGACACGTGTTTCGGGTTTCGCATATTAAAAAGAAAAAACGTTGTTGCACGGTAATTGTTGATAAACGGCTTCGCTTGATGCAGAATCTGTGTGACGTCATTATGATGGGTTGTTCGCAAATAGTGTTTCTAGATACCACTACATACTCCACTAAGTTTTGACGGTGGGATTGGCTACAGAATAACATTTGAGGTTCTGGTAACTTACCCAGTACTATGCGTTCTCGCTCTGTGCTCACGTACATCCATAATCCATCCGACGTGATGCTCAACAGGCGGGTTGAGACTATGTCGGGTCTTGTGCTTTCGGCTGCTTCTGTAATAGACAAGATAAAAGTTATAATATTGGCAAAGGGCGCATGGGCGTCCCTGCTTCTGGCCTGGAGGGGTGGGGGTCAGGCCTTGGGCAAGTCCAGCCTTCTTCTTCTTCAACCTATAGATGTCCACTGCTGGACAAAGGCCTCCCCCAAGGCTTTCCACGCTGACCGGTCTTGTGCTGCCCGCATCCATCGGCTTCCCGCGACTTTCACCCGGTCATCGGTCCACCTTGTTGGGGGCCTCCCTACGCTGCGTCTTCCAGTACGTGGCCGCCACTCCAGAATCATACTGCCCCATCGGCCATCGGTTCTACGAGCAATGCACCCCGCCCACTGCCACTTAAGTTTAGCGACACGAAGAGCTATGTCGGTGACTTTGGTTCATCTGCGGATCTCCTCATTTCTGATTCCATCGCGCAGAGAAACTGAGCGTAGATAGCTCTTTCCATTGCCCTTTGTGTGACTCTGAGCCTTCGTATGAGGCCCATTGTGAGCGACCACGTTTCAGTTCCGTAAGTCGTCACTGGCAACACACACTGGTCAAAGACTTTAGTCTTGAGACACTGTGGTATCTTGGACGACGAGAAGATGTAGCGTAGCTTCCCGAACGCTGCCCAGCCGAGCTGGATTCGACGAGACACCTCTTTATCAAAGTTGGACCTACCTAGGTGAACTGTTTGTCCCAAGTATATATACTCGTCAACAACTTCGAGTGCTGAGCAACCAACTAGAATTGGAGTGGGTGCGACATGAGAGTTCGACATGGTCTTCGTCTTATCCATGTTCATCCTTAGACCCACTTGTTGGGAAGCTGTGCTGAGGTCATTGAGCAATTTGCTCAAGTCTTCCAGGGTCTGTTTCCCAGTCAAGCCTGGGCGAGGGGGAATGAGTAATCTTTGTGCGCTGTAGCCGCACGCGGTTTTTTGGTAATTACACCGTACTTTTTGGCAGTGTCTACTGCATGGTTTATTTATCTGACGGGGTTTTCTTTACATATTGTATAGCATAAAAAATCTTGTAACTCACATAACATCAGTAGCATGAGGATCCTTATTGGCGGCATAGAATCGTGCGGTGCGCCGAGGCCGCTTGACTTTGCTGTGCGAGTCAGATTGATGATCAACCTGTATACAAAAAAAAAAAAAAAACCATCATTATTCGTCTGACCAGTTTGAGCTGTATTTAATATGAAGCGAATCTGACCTCCACAACCCACTTACACGGTAATACAATACCCTTTAGTAAAACTAGTGGGCAGACTTACGGGCTTCTTCAGTAATAGAGATGTGTCCAAGGTATGAAAATAAAAAAAAAAATATTAAGACCCGTATTTTTAAAAACTACTGAGATATAGCATATTAAAGTTACGGAGTGGGGGCTAATTACATTGAAATTTCGCAATTGGAATGTCCCATGACGTCACGCATCATCTTGTCTTCATCGTCATGTCATGCGACATTTCAAATCAATATATCTTCCTAAGTATTTGAATGAAAAAAAAAAAATACGTATTCAATATTTTTTATAAACCTATCTGATGGACATTAAGTTTTTTTTTAGGAGACAAACCAATTGCGTAAAACACTACCAGTACAAATGGGTTTCAGTTTGACAGTTTAACAGTGTTCATTGCGTGACTTACCTCGTTATGCAGACACAGCTTCCGAACATATACAGCAACTAGCTTTGTTGTGAACGGACGTGCGGCTTGTTTACTCCGTGTTTAAAAATACATAATACGTATAAGCAGTACATTATTTTCTAAAACTATACACGTACCTAATCTTCAGTGACAGTGACTTTTAACAGTAACAGAATCAGTGATTTTTATGTGCAAAATACAAGTGAAATAACTCTTTATACGTTGTATTTACTCCGTCTATGACGATTCATAGATCGTGTGTGGGTACATTGTTTCTACGACTTAAAAACATGCGATATAGTCACAGGGATACAAAGGGCATAGTTTTAGTGAGATGACTCTTGTCGATATAACTTATTAGAATTGTTAATTATGGACTAACTATCAACAAAATATTCTCAACTACCCTGCTTTCTGCTACCTCTATTCTGCGAATAAACGTTGTTTTTTTTTTGTATCCATACTAATATTATAAATGCGAAAGTAACTCTGTCTGTCTGTCTGTCTGTTACGCTTTCCCGCTTAAACCTCTCAACCGATTTTGATGAAATTTGGCACAGACAATCTTTAGACCCTGAGAAAGAACATAGGCTACCTTTTATCCCGGAAAAATTTGATGTTCCCGAGGGAAATCTAAAAACGCGATATAACCGAACTCCACGCGGACGAAGCCGCGGGCGGAAAGCTAGTATATTATAAACTAGCGCTTGACCGCAATCCTGCCTGATGGTAAGCAGTGACGCAATCGTTGATGGTAAAGCGCACTAATTTATTAAGAGCCTATTCACTCTAGCTTTGAAGACACTCAAATTGTAGTCCGGCGGAAACACCGCCGCTGGCTAATTGTTCCAGTCCCTCGATGTACGCGGTATAAAGGAGGAGGCGAAACGCTTCGTCCGGATCGTAGTGGTGTTAACAACGTAAGGGTGGAAAACAGCCGTACGACGGGTCGTCCGCTGGTGGAACGGAGATGGGGAATTAAATCATGCAATTCCATTGTAGGTACCTACACAGTGATACCATGCGCAAAGTTTTAGTGTAATAACTCTTTGATAAATATCAAAAACAATAATTTATATACCCCAATCGTCGATACAACTTAAAAGAGTTGTAAATTCGGGACTACCGTCCAACAAAATATTATCAACTACCCGGCTCTCGGCAATATCTATTCTGCAAAAGCGGTCACTAATTTGGAGGGTTCTACAGAAGCGTAGTTAGCCACCCAGGGTTGCCAACTGTACGAGTTTCCTCGTACAAATACGAGATTTGTGGTCTTCCGTACGAGGTACGAGGACGATATCAACCTCGTACAATAATGTACGAGATTTTCATAACATTACGGCCATGCAATTTTTTTAATTAGTTCCACTTTGACGAATGACTTTTTTTTTTTTTTTAGACGTTCTTTCCGGGAACCCTGTTGACGAGACTAGTCTAGGACTACTTTAGGCGTTCTTTCCGGTATCCCTTGACGACTAGTACTACTACGAGGTTTGAAAGTCAATATACGAGATTTTGAGGTACACATGTACGAGGAATCTTTGTTTTTGGTTGGCAACCCTGTAGCCACCTCAAATACAAGACGCCTTGGTCAAAATACCGACGAGTCGCTAGTTCAAATCCGGCTCAAGCAGTGTTGGCTTTTTGACTTATTTCCATTTTTTAAATTTTGTTTTTATTTTGCTATCTAAATTTTCATATATATTATAATGCCACTTAAACGCACACCACCAGCAACGCCAGCTGTTTTAAATGAAACCTCACCTGCTCACCATCATTCTGAGCCGAATTTAAATTCCCCAAAGGATTTTTTTGAGGATTGCACGCCTTCTAATATTACCTGTCGGTTTAAGAGGAAACGCCTGGATCAAGGAAACCTGGGCGACGTAGAAGACTTTCAACACGAAATAACTGTCATGATAAAAGATCTTAGAAAAGAGCAATCTTCGTTTTTTTCTTCTATGCAAACTTCACTTCAAGAAATTATTTATTCCGAGATAAAAGGTAGCCTATGTTTTTTCTCAGGGTCTAAAGATTGTCTGTGCCAAATTTCATTAAAATCGGTTGAGAGGTTTAGACGGGAAAGCGTAACAGACAGACAGACAGAGTTACTTTCGCATTTATAATATTAGTATGGATGGATTAGGCTTGGATTTGGCTTCAAAATTATTCCAATTGATAGTCAGTGTTTTAAACAATTAGGGTGCAACAATTAAGCAATGCTTTGCAATGTTTGTGTGGATGGGTGACCTAACCAATTTCTTATAGAAACAATGCCTGTGAGACCCAGTAGAGGGAATAGGGATAATTTAAAAATATCTTGTCGCGTCAACAATGCACCCGTTCTGTCTAAGCCGACAACACGGAACGCCTAGCCGACTCTGTTCGTGTAGCACTTGCATTTGCAGTAACTGAGCACAATATATTTATTGTATTCAGTGGACATATAGTGCAATATTGGCTTATGATTATAGGTCATAGCACACTTAAACGACTCTGCTACAACACCGCCCTAAACTAAGACGACTGCTCGCAGTCCACGCGGCAACAGCTAGCAGACTACCAGTTATCCACCCGTCGACCGGTCTCGCTTTTCGCAATAGACATAGTCCGGGATCGTTTTCAATTAAGGCAACTCGTATTTTTTACTACCTATGTCCCGATTAACAACGCACGAACTAGCTTATTACCTAATGCACTTGAGGATGAAGAGAGAAGCGCTAGGAATAACAGACGAAGATTTTGAGTGCATAATATGATGAAAGCAACCGCTGAGAGGCGACAGCGCGGCGACTGCTAGCAGTATACGCGCGGACAGCGCACCGACCGCTCGTCTACAACGAGTGGACAGCAAGGCGTCAACTACCGAGCAGTCTGATGGCGGTAAGTGAGCTGATAGCGAGCTGTCTGCTAATGTAAAATATATCTAAAGAGCAATATTTAAAGCTCATATTTAAATGATGTTCCTTTTGCCGGGTGGGAGCAGAGTCATGTAAGTGGACTATGACCTAAAGTCCTGCAACCTAATCGCGCACTATTCATTCATTGCTGCATATGTTCGAGAAACGTGTTTTTCGACGACCATTTGGTAATTTGCTTAATAAGTCATATGTCAATAGCACTCATTCCTGCCAAGTCGTGTTACAATGACCATTTCCACACGGGTAAACCGTACTATAATGAAACTTTTTAATTATTTTTTTTTTATGGCTATGGCATCAAAAAATCATCATATGATTATGCCAAAAAGCGCGCGTATTTGCGTCACGACTAAACATTGCATGTTATTAGGCTGTATGGATGAATTGCCTTTGCCTTTCATTTGTGGGCTTATAACAACAAATCAAAATTGCACGCGCCGCGCTATTTTCGCGCCATTGTTCGGTTTTTTTGATTTCCTGGTCGTAAAAAAAGTTTTGTATGCCACTGTCGCAAACAGCAATTGTAATACTTGTGCTGATCTATTGTGCCACACTCATATTAGAATAGCTATCATTGCTTGACAGTTATCATCATCAGCCTCTACTCATCCACTGCTGGACATAGGTCTCCTTCATGACACCCCAACAAGCTCGACCCTGAGCAGTTCTCCGCCAGCCACTACCAGCGACCTTTTTGATGTCGTCGCTCCATCTCGTTCTACGCTACGTTTGCCGAGACGCGGTCTCCACTCGAGGACTCGTTTGCCCCAATGGTTGTCGGTCCTGCGGCATATGTGACCAGCCCATTGCCACAGTGCATTGCATTACAATGCAGTGCAGTGCATTGCTTGACAGTGGCATAACTATTTATCAATGTCGTGAATAACTCAATGAATATTGTTGAACTGTCAAAGTAAACCTGGTGGTAGTGATAGTGTGTTACGTAATGATGCAGTAGTGGACATGGTGGGTATACTGACCTGAGTCGGGCGCGGCGGCGGAGGCGGCGGCTCCGCGGGGTTGGCGTGCTTCTCACTGGGCACGGCCGCCTCGAACGCCGAGCGGCTGATCAGCGATACTGTGCGGTACTGCTGGGTTTGGCTGCCGTACGACTGGGGATAGAAAAAGGAAACACACATAACATACAGAACAAGAGACAGGACCTCCTCACGATGTAAGTCGCATCGAGGATCACAGCCCAATCTTATTACTATTTAAGATTTTTTGATTAAATAGTCCAACTCACCGATGGATAATAATCCGTATCATTCCATAAGTCTTCTTCATATCGTCTGAGGCCATCTGTGATAACCTGTAAATGAACATTGTTCCGTTAAAATCAAACATCAAGATTGGATTTTCCGGAGGATTTTATTTTGTTTATTTGATCAATGGTAATGGATTTTAGTGGTACCAGGAACAGGGTGTAATATACACTCATGATTATCAACCTTATTTATCGACTCACTGCTGGGCACAGTATGCCTAGTATGAGTTTTCATTACGAGACTCCATCGTCGATATCGAGCGCGTTTGACTCGTCGATATCGACGATCGAGTCTCGTAGTGAAAACTCATACTAGGCCTACAGGGCTCCTCTCATACAGAGAAGGATTGAGCGTAATCACCACGCTTGCTCAATGCGGGATGGCGATTTCAGACTTAAAGTCCAGGTTTCCTCAAGATGTTTTCCTTCACCTTGTAATCAGTGATTGCTGTACCAAGATATACTTAGAAAGTACATATAACTTTTACATTGGTACTTGAGTCCAAGCTTGGTTTTGGTAAGAGTTTTGAACCTGCCACATACTTCTTTTTTTTTTGTTCCAGGATGGAAAATCCTCATGGATGTCCGCCGCCCTGGGGTGGGTGACAGGGTCTGTCACACTCCTACCTGACTAATAACCACCCCGGTGCCTCTCCTTTCACGTCTGATCCGCCACATACCTGTTCCAAGTCCTGTGTAATCTTGGTACGTGTGTTCCAGTCGCCCTGTCTGTCATGACCGTCGTGTTTGGGCTGGCGAGCTGGCGTCTGCGTTACGATCAGCAAGCGCCCGACATCTCGGTCCGTGAATTCTGCGTCGGATTCTTCGTCAGACCTGAAGGAAGGAGGAAAAGAAAGTGAGAAAAATGGTGGTTCAATATTTGTAACAAGGAACTTCGTTTGTTAAAGTCATCATTATCATCATCTCAGCATAAATCCTAGTCGCATCCGAAGCTTTTTCAGCTTTTGGAGCCTGGAGTCAGCTTTACCAGTCTAACTGCTGATTTTGGCTAAACTTCGATATTTTCCGTGAAGCGACTGCCGTCTCACCTCCACAACCCGAAGGCGATATCGAAGCACTGCAGTTAGACCAATTGTTGGACTTTTGAGGGCTCCAACAAACCGTAACGACTGCCACTAGATGTTCGTATGGTAACCGGGACCGACCGCTTTACGTGCTTTCCGAGGCACGACCAGACCAGTGCAAATATTCATATTCATGCGTACAAATATTTGCACTGAGCGGGAATCGAACCCGTGCCTCCTTGCGCCTAGCTACGCCACGAAGGCTGTCTTGCACGCTGTCTGTTAAAGTGTGTATTAAAAATCTTGTCGCGTCAACAATGCACCCGTTCTGTCTAAGCCGACAACACGGAACGCCTAGCCGACTCTGTTCGTGTAGCACTTGTATTCGCAGTAACTGAGCACAATATATTTATTGTATTCAGTGGACATACAGTGCAATATTCGTTTTTTTAGGTGATTAAAAGAATGAACAATATGAGTTCGAAACCTCAAGCCAAGCGCTTGCTGACTCTTCGCGTGCTCTTCTCTTCATGTGGCTACCATGAGTTTGGCGCTCTCAATGGTTGAGAGTTCTTACAACCTTGAAGCGGGCCAATCGATGAGTCAAACAACCTCGATATCGATGATCGAGTCTTCGCAATGAAAACTCATGGTAGCTACACAGAGGGCTAGTCTATTTTTAGCCCAAAGAATCAGCATTGCCAAGCCACATGGTAATACTGCCAGCCTTTTGGGCACTTATCCCACTGACATCGGTGTGGATGAATTTTGTGATGCCGAATGAGCTAGATTATTCTTATTTTTTTTTTTTTTTGTAAATATGTGTATATGGTATATGGATATTTGAGTATTTAACTAATAATAATATGTGGAAATAATACTGAATTATATTGGCATTTGAGTTACATCCAGTCGGTTAGACTGGGAGCTGAGCCGTACATATTTGAAAAAGGCTAGGAAGATAATGAATAAGTATTGCCAGTACAATATACCGAAGGCTTTTTACGCCAATTGTTACGAACTCGCTATCTGTCATACATGACAGTGACATAGGCCTCCCCGAAGGATCTCCACGACGACCAATCCTGCGCCTCTCCTAAAGTGGCAGTGGGCCGGGCACATTACCCGTAGGACAGATGCCTGATGGGGCCGACGTGTTCTCGAGTGGTGACCACGCACCGGAAGACGTAGCGTGGATAGGCCCCCGACAAGGTGGACTGACGACCTGGTGAAGGTCGCGGGAAACCGCTAGATGCAGGGGTTTCCCGCTGCGTCTTCATCTGTCTATTTTAAAGGAACAGACAGCTGTGCTGCTGGGGAGTTTGTTCCGCCACTTCTTCCTCCCAGCGAAAGCACTAGGAAGTGTCGATGGGTGGGCGTTTTAGGGGACTGTCTTATGTAATATTGACGTTCAAAAACTGCTGATTCTCAGCCTACTTTGAATAAATGACTTTTGATTTTGTCAATTCTCGAAAATTCATAAAGAATACAAGTGTTTACTGTCTTTCTAGGAGACTTACCATGCATCAGTGAAGGTGTTCTGCCTGGGGGGTGGCAGATCCAACTCCTCGTCAAGTTGAAAATGAAGTTCTTCGCGTTGCTCCTCATCAGTGACTGCGGGAGCTCTCTCGCGGGAACTTGCCTTTGTACGGCGTTTTACCTAAGGAAAAGTATCAAGATTCATTATAGTTTTGGTGATTAGTTGAATGAAAACTTTTATTTAATAACATAAAAGGTGTTTTAAGGAAAAATTTGATAATGGCGTCGATTCTCATGTTCACAAAACTAATATTAAGTTAAGTGCATCTTTATATTTTTATTTCATTCAGAAAAGGATAGAAGATAACATTTTAGTTTAACCTTGCGACCCCGCTCTCTCCCGCTTCTCCGCACTGCGCCACGCATTCGTCGTAAGCGCTGAGTAGCGATAGCATCTTTGTTACAATTGTCTAATTACAGTTATAAATGTAATATACATATATATAAGTATAAACCCCTGTTGTCATTGTTGTTTCTGTGGAGTTTTTGCTTTGTTAAATATATATTTTTTTTATTAACTTTGTTTCTGTTTTTTGCATTTTCGACGCGTTAGTGAAGCCTGCTGGTTGCATTAACATTATATTTCAGTCCATATGTATCAATTTAATTGCAAAACGTCATGAGTAAAATGACCTAGCATTATGACGCAAAACGACCTTTTATTAACATAACAAAAACTTGTAATTTATATATTTTTAACATAATTCTCATTTTTTGCAAACGGTACCTTCCGAATGACGTCAAAGACCGAGGTGCACAGTTAACTCGGGCGAGTTATACCACACAGGCCCATTGCGGGTTGGTAGATATAGTTAGCATTTAAAATGTTAGTACAATGTGCTTACCTCTGTCCAAACTTGTTCAGAATTGGGACTGACGTTGCCTGAGCGTGGTCTATCTTGATCTTGACTATCCGATTTATCGTTACATTCTTCTGAAAAAAAAAAACGATAAACAACATCATTTAAAAGTAAATATTATTGAAAATCTGTTGCAATGATTTATCAAAATAAGTTTTATTTAATTCCTAGTAGCGCCATCTTTGCTGCAATATATGAAATGATATATGTATTGAGTGTACTTGTTTCATTATAAAATCTAATAAAGATATTGTAGTAGCTTGATGTGCTGATGTCTGTACTATTTATTTATAAAGATGTATTCTATTTAATCGACACGTCTCTCCTACAATATATAGACGTCCGTGACATTAAGAAAGTTGCTGTTCCCTGCCGTAGTGACCTTTCTCAGTAGTATGTACTGAAGAGGTAAGTAAACAGGGTAAGATTAGGCTATGGAGATATGGTGCTTGACCGCAATCCCGCCTGATGAGAAGCAGTGATGAAATCGTTGATGGTAAAGCGCACTCAAAAAAAATCTGATTGAATAGGAAGGAACATGGCAGGTGAGCGAGGTGAAGCAATGTTAGACCCAACAACACGACCAACGATGCTGCGACAGAGGGAGATTGATCTGGAGACTCTCCACGACCAAACTCCCGACACAACAACATTTGGCGCATCGTACCCGCCACACATCGCAACACAACTGCTCAGACCCGTCCTCCGTACGGCTACACCAGAATAGAATACTCTTTATTATGTACACCATATAGATTACAATAATATAAATATAAAGATTTTAGAAAGGGTGACACAATGGGCGGTCTTATCGCTAAGAGCGATCTTTTACAGACAACCTTTGGATGGAATTCTAAGGGGAAGGAGAGAGAAATAATGTAGGTAGTCTACAGTGTACTATTTACATAGTTTATATAATAAACTAGCGGCCGCCAGCGACTTCGTTCGCGTGGAATTAGTCATGCTCAGCTCCTATTGGCAATATGTACGGCTGCGTTAGCTCCCGTTTTCGCAACATTTTTTGTTATTGCACTGCTCCTATTGGTCATAGCGGGATGTTATATAGCCTAAAGCCTTCCTGGATTAATAGGCTATCCAACGCAAAAAGAATTTTTCAAATCGGACCAGTAGTTCCTGAGATTAGCGCGCACAAACAAACAAACTCTTCAGCTTTATATATCAGTATAGATATGCACGTTAAGTGTATCACACTAGTCTAATAAATATATACATCTAATTAATAAACATCAAAAAAAAGCAAATAAAAAGATAATGACATGTTTAAAAGAGAGAGGAAGTGCTTTTTCTACCATAGTTTTAAAAGTGGACAGAGTTTGAGCACGCCTTACGGACACGGGCAAGTCATTCCATAGCCGAACTGCTTGTACCGAACACTAGTGGAATGCATCGGCATGTCTAATATCAGGTTTTCCGATGACCTCAGATATCTATTATATGTGTCATGAAGGAACTTGAAACTTTCTTTAAGATAAGTGGGGGTTTTAGGATTAAACAATCTGCTGTAGAGCTGAAATAGGATATAAGAATTCCGGCGAAGACGTATGGGTAGCCACTTAAGCTTCACCAAACATCATGCCGGAATACGACGGATCGCTTGGCGGCAAGACTTTGTCTGGTGGGTGATAACTTTGTTATGGTCCTACCACGGACAAGATGGTGGTACTTACCATGTCTGTTGGCGACTCTTGGCACGAACTCCGGCACGTCAGGGTTGAGCGGGTCGTGAGGCGCCGCGCCACCCGCTAGTCCACCGCGCCCAGTACGGAACATTCTGGAACCACAATTTACTATTAGCACAAGCTACGACACACATATCATCATCAACCTTTTTTTATCGTCCCACTGCTGGGCACAGGTCTCCTCTCATACAGAGAAGGATTGAGCGTAATCACCACGCTTGCTCAATGCGGGTTGGCGATCGATTTCAGCCTTATAAAGTCCAGGTTTCCTCAAGATGTTTTCCTTCACCCTTAGTCATTGGTGTCCAAGATATACTTAGAAAGTACATATAACTTTAGAAAAGTTACATTGGTACTTGCCTGACCTGGAATCGAACCCGCGCACTCATACTTGAGAGGCTGGTGTCTTAACCACTAGACCACCTCACATATATTTAGAAATGAAATGAAATCGTCTATCAAGCAAGTAGGATCACTGATCACTTTTACACGTCATGTTTTTTTTTTTTTAACTAGATGAACCCGGCATTTCCTGACTACCTCTGAGAAGAAATAGCCGAAACAAACTCAGGGATCATCGTCTTTTTTCAAGCCCAGACATTAAAAATGAAAATGTATACAATAATTTACGTTATAATTACGCATATTGCTTAATAACAATGCTTAACAGAGCGAGCAGCTCAGTCCCAAGCTTTTTAGTCTTCTAAATAATCTGTGATTTTATAATACCCCTTTTTGCAAAGTTTGGCCTTTATATGGTTCTTAAATCGTTTAATGGGTAAGTTTCGAATGTCCATAGGAAGCTTGTTGTAAAAGTGTATACATTGACCCATGAACGAGTTGCCTACTCTGTGGAGACGAGTGTGATGTACAGCAAGATTGTGTTTGTTCCTGGTATTTATATTATGAATATCGCTTATTTTCTTAAAATTCGAGATATTTTTATGAACATAAATAAGATTTTCAATTATACAATATGTAAAGAAAACCCTGTCCGATCCGTGAAGGTATTGTTATGTATCGATAACTGATTCTACTAATGCCCACAAACACAGGCTAAACTTTAAAAAAAATCCCCTTAAAAAAATAAATATTATTTCGCAAAATGAGGTAACTCAATACATGTGCGATAAGCAACCCCTTCCGCGGGCGGCGGGGGGCAGGGCACGCGGCACCGGTGACGTGGTCGCGTCGCTATTCGCTTATAATAATACCGGTGTTGTCACTTTTTTAAAAGTTACCCAATTTCGGGGAAATTGGAATTAATTCCCGGGAAAAAAGGTTTATTTCAAAATTCATTAGTATTGTTACTATGATGATTATGTAAAATTTTATATTATATTCGGTCAAGTGTTTACCTAACCTTTAATATCCTTATGGGTCGGACAGGGTTTTCTTTACATATTGTATACTAGCTTTCCGCTCGCGGCTTCGCCCGCGTGGAGTTCGGTTATATCGCGCTTTTTAGATTTCCCTCGGGAACATCATATTTTTCCGGGATAAAAGGTAGCCTATGTTCTTTCTCAGGGTCCAAAGATTGTCTGTGCCAAATTTCATCAAAATCAGTTGAGAGGTTTAAGCGGGAAAGCGTAACAGACAGACAGACAGACAGACAGACAGACAGAGTTACTTTCGCATTTATAATATTAGTATGGATTGTGAAGCTACAGTCAGAATGTTCACCTCTTTGAACTTTTCTCTAAGAGAATCATATTTAGTTTTGAGAACAGTAAAAGCTCTTTATTCGCGGGTATTTTTTTTTTACCTCCTCCCTTTGCTACACTAGAAATTAAACCACCATCGTGGGTGCATTTACAAACATTTAAAACCCACATACACAAACAGCCAGACCTATATGTTCAATAATATTTATGCTATAATATGCTGCTATATGAATGTATAATATAGGAACCGTGAATATGGAATGGTAATTTATATTGGATTATTTATACCTCGACATTAGAAGTAGCTACGCTTTATCCTTCTCTGTATGAGGGAAAACCTGTGCCCTGCAGTGGGACGATAACAAGGTAGATGATGATCATGATTAGAAGCAGTAGGTCGTATCAAGGGCGGATCCAGCTTTGGCGCCAGGGGAGGGTCACATAGTCGTGGTCAAGTCATAAGAAGATTTAATTAAACTTTGTTATTAGGGACAATTAAAAAGAAGGTATTTAATTAATAAGTACTGAACTTATAAATACCTAATTAAATAACGAAATCAATTTTTCTTTCACGTCTTCTTCCGAAACGTCTTATCACTTCATCTACTTCAATGGATAGGTGCGTGTTTATGGACGTGGAGAAGTGCCAATCCGCTTAGACGTTCTTCAACCATTGAAGCTCTTTACCATGCATTGATTTTTCGTAACGTCGACGACGTACGACTGGATGCTGAGAGAAATGATTGAAAGCTGGGGTGCTTTCAACGTTGCTTCCCAATTTGGCAGGCCCGAGCGCCGCCTACAGGCGGCTCTTCACGGGATTCGTGCGATCGATGACCCTGTATGAGGCCCCGAAGTGGGCCTCTGACCTGACGACCGGCAGCATCGCTATACTGCGACAACGGCAGAGAGCAATGTCCATCAGAGTTATACATGGTCATGAATTATGCACGATCTCCTATGAGGCAGCCTGCCTACTGGCTAGATCCCCGCCTTGGGACTTGGAGACGAAGGTCCTCGTGTCATTGTTCCGGTAGCGGGGCGAACGGCCGATGCTTTGTCAGCTCGAGCAGCGTCGGTCGCAGCTCCGAGAGGTCCTGGTGGCGGAAGGGCGGAACAGGCTTTCACGCCCTACCACGCCTCACCACCATCGAGGCGATCCGGCCGGTACTGGCGGACTGGCTCGGGAGAAGGCACGGCTACCTGACGTTTCGGATGACACAGGTACTTTCGAGGCATGGTTGCTTCGGGAAGTACCTGTGTCACATAAACAGGGAACCGAATGCCCGGTGTCACCACTGCGTCGTCAGCCGGAAGGACACGGCGCGGCATACGCTGACAGTGTGCCGCTTGGGTGGGGTGCGCCGCGACCTCATCTCTGAAGTAGGCAGTAACCTGTCGCTACCGGCCGTAATCGAGTCGATAGTCGGCAGCGAAAGTCCTGGGATGCGGTGGTTTCCTTCTGCGATACAATCGTCTCGTAGAAAGAGGCTGCGGAAAGGGAGAGGGAGATCTCGTCTCCTCACCCGACCCGCAGCAGGCGCAGGATGGATAGCGCCCTCTTTCAGCCCCCTTAAATGGGTTCAGGGGCGATAGACTCGGAAACATTTGTCGCCCCCAAACATCAGGACCCGAGGTGGCGGCGCGTAGTGATCCACGCGCGTCAGAGGGGAGTCATACACCTCACTCCCCTCCCTGCACCACTAATCGGCGGTTGCGGAAGCAGTGTTTGTTCTTACAACCCCCGGTGTAGACCTGTGAGGTGTGACACCGGGGTGGTTTTTAGTCAGTAAGAGTCTGAGAGACACCGCGGCCCACCCCAGGGCGGCGGACATTCCTGAAGATTTTCCACCCCGGGAACAAAAACAAAAAAGTGAGTTTAGGACTACCGTAGAATGGGGAGAACCCAGAACCCCGGAAAGGCAGATGAACGCTTGGGTGGTTTTTTAGCCGGCACACCCCTCCGCGTCTCCGAGCGGAGGATAGTCCATGAGGCTTTTTCCACCTTCAGAAAAAAGTACCTTCAAACTCCCTCGCCCAATAAAAAAATACGTAGGTAAATTGATCAAATTTCTTTATTAGATTTTCAACCTTATTGCTAAACTGTGAAGGTTGAAGATTGATTGGGATTATTTGTCAGGTTCCGGTAGCTTGACCTGCTATCGTCCATATATAAATCCCCCTCTTTCACTAACTAAAGTAGGCACCTACTTATTTACCTACGAGTTACTTTAAGAACATTACAATAACAATATTTGAGTTTGAACACACACACACACACTGGCATAATGAAGAAATTACTAAATAATAAACCGACTGCGCGCAAGTGTCATACGATATGTGACATTTGAATGTTGGCGGCCGTGGCGGCGGTAGCACGGTAAAATTCAAATTTTGGATGCGTTCATTCTCGAATAATACGTTTGCGTCAAACGAAGTAAACATATATAAACTGATGAAATATTCAAAGTACTTAAATAAAATCCTCCTGTGCTGGGTCCTCCTGGACCCAGCCCAGGGTGGGGGTCATGACCCCCATGACCCCCCCCCTGGATCCGCGCTTGGGTCGTATGTGTGGGTCGCCGGATCTATACATACAACCTAATGCTTCTAAGGTCGAGCTGTACATACGGCCTAATGCTTCTAAGGTCGAGCTGTACATACGACCTAATGCTTTTAAGGTCGAGCTGTACATACGACCTAATGCTTCTAAGGTCGAGCTGTACATATGACCTAATGCTTCTAAGGTCGAGCTGTACATATGACCTAATGCTTCTAAGGTCGAGCTGTACAATGTACATACAACCTAATGCTTCTAAGGTCGAGATGTACATACGACCTAATGCTACTAAGGCCGAGCTGTACATATAACCTAATGCTTCTAAGGTCGAGCTGTACAATGTACATACGACCTAATGCTTCTAAAGTCGAGCTATACGTACGACCTACTGCTTCTAAGATCGAGCTATAGATACGACCTAATACTTCTAAGGTGGAGCTATACATACGACCTAATGCTTCTAAGGTCGAGCTATACATACGACCTAATACTTCTAAGGTCGAGCTATACATACGACCTAATACTTCTAAGTTCGAGAAATGTATATCCTGTCTTTTTCATAATTAAATAGAAGAAAAAAGATACACTGAATTTAAAATTTCTTTAGTTTATGTATGTGTGAGTTAACTACAGAAAAATAAAACGGCCATAGTAGCCAGAAAATACAGTTTGATGGGTTTTAAAGCAGCTGGGTGTCGGATGTTGGATATTTACCTGGGTAGTGGGGGCGGAGGCACGGCCCTGAGCAGACAGGACACGGGAGCAACGAGGGGACCACCAATCGTGGTCGGCAGCGGGAAGATACCCACCATCTGCTTCTTACGCCTGTTATAAAAAACACACAAATAAAATTCAGTGTCTGTTTGTAATATGGAAATAACAGCTTAATACGCAAATCAGCTAACTGCAATTTAAGTAAACAAAAAACTGTCATTTTATGCGAGCACGCAGGAGCCCTGGGCTTTTGCCCAGAGTGCCCAATGGAAAAGAAGGCCCTATTATCACAATATAAATTCTTACCGTTTTTCTCCAGGCTTATCATCACCCCCTTCCGACTGTAAAGGGGGGTCGTCAGCGGTTTCGTTAGCCTTATGTTTATCAGCCTCGCCTTCTGGCTTTTCTTCTACTTTCTCTTCTGGTTTCTCTTCTACTTTCTCTTCTGATTTCACTTCTACCTTCTCTTCTGTTGTTTCTCGTATTTCTGTATTTGGTTGAGTCTAAGGAGTGACAAAAGAGTGTTGTTACATTAAGAGCGATTTAGTGGAAAGCAGTATTGATATGTATATCTCGATCTTAGAAGCATTAGGTCGTATGTATTGCTCGATCTAATGCTTCTAAGGTCGAGATATTAGTATAATTCGCGCGAGTTAACTGTGCACCCCGCTGGATTAAGAACCCTCTCCCACTTCCCCGCGCGGCGCCCCGCTTAGGCCGTGAGCGATGAGTAGCGATAGCATCTTTGTTTACAATTGTCTAAATACAATTTAAATCTCCTGTTGTTATTACTGTTTTTGTGGAGTATTTACTTTGTTAAGTATTTAGTAGTTTATTAAATTGACTATGGATAAAGGGGTTTATTGAACAAGGGAACTAGTGCCACTAATTTGAAAGTTTCAAACGCAAATTTTAATATGGCGCACTATTTTAGGGGATTACGGTAAAGGTTAAAAAAATGTCAGTTACCGCAAGCGAGGCCTAATTAAAAAAGAATAATTATAAACATACCTCAACTTTTTCCACTATAGGAGTTGTGGTTACAGCACCATCTCCGTCAGTTTCTCCCTTAATCTCAACAGATTTCTCCACAATACCAACATTCTTCTCAACATGTCGCTTCTCCGACTCTATACTCGGCGCCTCCTCTTTCACGATGGTCGGTTCTTTCTCTTTGACGTCAACTTCGGAAGGCTTCGGTTTGTCCTCGGGACACTTCGGCTTGTCCTCGGGAGACTTCGGCTTCTCTTCGGGGGCGATCGGTTTGTCGGTTTTCTCTTCATCGGGATTCGTGCCCACTGTTATGTCAAGGATCGGCCATTTTGTTGGTTCGAAGGCTGTTCGGACCTATGAACAAATTAATTTGAATTTAGTAGAGCTTATAACATCATAAACCTGTAACGTCTAACCTGTAACGTGTAAAGAGTAGTTGTGTTGTGATGTGTGCCGGGTACGATGCACCAAATATTGTGTCAGGAGTTTGGTCGTGGAGGGTCTCCAGATCAATCTGCCTCTGGCGCAGCATCGTTGGTCGTGTTGATAGGTTTAACTAAGCGCACAATATAGCTGGCGGTAGATCATAATACAAGGCGCGTGCGCATAGCTGGACAGCATTATAAATTAAATTGTAGTCCGACGGAAACACCGCTGCTGGCAAATTGTTCCAGTCCCTTTATGTACGCGGTATAAAAGAAGAAGCGAAACACTTCGTTCCGATCGTTGTGATGTCAACAACAACGTAAGGCTACAAACTAGCCGTACGACGGGTCATCCGATAATGGAAGAATTAAATCATGCAATTCCCTCGCACACTCTCCAAAATGCATCCTATAGAACACTCGACAGGCTGGATACTCTTCGCCTGTGCTCCAGGCTATGGAGGCCGTTTTGATCTAAGCTTAGGAAAATAATAAGGGGAGTAGAAGTTTCTTACCTTGAATCCTCCAATGACCTGCAGCTTATCAGAGTCCCGGATGGCGTCAAGCACGAGCTGCACGTCGGCCGTGAGCGCGCGCACGCGGTGGAACGACGCGATCAGCGTCACGGGGATGGTGCCGTCCGCCGCCATCTTACGGCGAAGGAAGAAATCACGAGCCAAATTGTCCGGACTGAAGTAATATTCGCTGTGGATGAAAAAGTAATGATTATAAATACGTACCCACATACAGTACGGTGAAACCGCCAAATTAGGTAAAAATGGACGAATAAGCATTAGTTACAAGTTAGAAGACTAGATCATCGATATCGACCGCGTTTGACTCATCAATTGTCCCGCTTCAAGGTTGTAAGGACTCTCAACCAATGAGAGCGCCAAACGCGCTCGATGCGTATGACCGATTCTCGTAATGAAAAGTCATGGTAGCCACACTGATGGCCAAATGGTGGCGTTAAAATCACATGGTCATCAGAACAGGGTGTAAAGGTCATTCATCCTTCATAGAAAATGATCCTCCGACCAGACTGGTTGCGTCTGGCGGGCAACTATCCGACGACTGATGTCGGGAAGTTGTATATATGTTAAATGCACTGTAAACTCTGCTTGCGAGGTGTAGGATTCTGCGTGACGTCAGGTGTATAGGTATTTAATATTCAATACCCACTTGCCAGTTTATTTGCACATGTTTGTGATCCTTTTTTTGTATTGGTGATGATCAAATGACATCTCCCGCTCTGGGTGGAGCGGAAGGGCGTGTCAGACTTTTACTGACTAAAACCCCAAAGTGTTCTTTCACTTGCCTGTGCGCCAGGGTCACGGTTTCTTTTTAACCAACCCGAAATCCTGACCCAAAGATCCTTCAGCATCATCAACCATTTTTTTTTTTATCGTCCCACTGCTGGGCACAGGTCTCCTCTCATACAGAGAAGGATTGAGCGTAATCACCACGCTTGCTCAATGCGGGTTGGCGATTTCAGACAAGTCCAGGTTTCCTCAAGATGTTTTCCTTCACCTTCAGTCATTGGTGTCCAAGATATACTTAGAAAGTACATATAACTTTTAGAAAAGTTACATTGGTACTTGCCTGACCTGGAATCGAACCCGCGCACTCATACTTGAGAGGCTGGTGTTTTAACCACTAGGCCACCACGACTATAAAGATTGTTCTAGTTTTATCAATAAAGTCAAACTAAGGTTGACTTTATTGATAAAACTAGAAGAAATCATTAACATTACTTACGAAGTTTTGGCGGGAAAGCTAAGATGAGTGTCACGCGCATTTTTCATTGGACTCTTAAAATTATTTAGTGTCGTTTACTAAATAAAAGCGCTTATGTAGTAAAAAGTGCATTCAGTAAATAATTCATAAAGAAAATTGAAATATCGCATCAAAGTGGCCACATCCTGACTTTGCCTCAAACCTCCCTCCTAGACGGTTCATGCGGCAGTCTTTTTCAACTGTCATTGGCGATATCCGCATAAATAATTTCTATAGCTTATAGTCCAGCAGACTCACAGGACTGATCAGAGATGGCTAAGGGTGTCTTGGCCACAGTGAGGGGTAATGAGACCAGAATCAATTCTAATCTGATTTATTTTTACAATATTACAGCTTATATACTACTTTTTCCCAACACACACAAATACACAAACGTCTTGGTATTCCATACGTGAAATCTGCAATTTCAATAATTTTTGAAGTAGGTCGCGCGTGCGCTGCCGAAATGCTGAATCACTGTTCAAAGGTAGCATTGAACACGTGTTATTGGCAAAACTGTGGTATCCATTCCACAGAGGCCATCCTTGATAAAAGAATAGGAAGAACATTACTTACATCTGCTTCTTAATCAAATCCTTGAGCGTGACGTGGTCCAGCCCCATCCCGTATGGCGCGGCAGTGGCCTGCGCGGCGCCGTAGTAGAAGGCCTGCGCCAGCGGCGGCGCCAGCGGAGCGCCCAGCGCCGCCAGCCCGCCGTACGGCACCACCACCTGCGCCACGCCAGCTGGTACTCGGAGCTGCGAGGTACGGGAGGGGGAGGGGGGAGGACATGAGCTTGGTTGTACGGTCATAAAAAGCAGGTGTTGGTGTGAAAATTCCTCGTATTTTATTAAGTGAATTATAGGTCTGTTTAAATATTAGTCATTACTTTTGGTACAACCAAATCTTTTTTGTCCATTGGATAAATCCAAAGGGAAAAAATAATCGTTGTCAACACGGACTCCTTTCTTGGAGGAACTTTATTTATTACTATTACATGTAACCTGTCAAATTGTTTGTTCAAACAGGTTCTGTATTTTTTTTTTATAATTAATCATGGATAAAAAAAAATATTACCGTTATATTTTCACAACCACACTCACATAATAAAATTAAAATAATAACGATGAAAATGAACACCAATAAACAACACACACCAATATTAGTATTAAAATGCATTAAAATAAATAATTGATAAAAAAAATAATATAAGTAGGTACATGTAAACATTGAAACATGCTTGTTCTAAAGACTGATTTTTCAGTATATATTAAAATAAAAAATATGGCATAACTAATGTCTATAATTTGCCCACTATTGGACCTATAAGCCTTTTGTTTTTTTTTAGAAGAGAAATCATCAAGTGACCTCTCCTCTCCCGCTCTGGGCGGAGCGGAAGGGCGTGTCAGACTTTTACTGACTAAAACCCACCCGTGGCTTCACTTGCCTGTGCGCCAAGGCCACGGTTTCTTTTTTTAACCAATACGCAAGCCTGGCCCGGACATATTATAAGCCTGTGTTATCACTAAAATTCCGATATTACGGCGCTTAACAACATAAACTTTGTTTGACGAAAGAAAAATATGGATTTGCCTCTCGATACACGTAGTTAATATTTATCCCATTATAGATTTTCTTTATAAATACATACATATTTCTAAAAATACCACCAGATGCCGTGTAACAAAATATTTCGTCATTTTTGAAGGCAAAAGTTGTGTATTCACATATCACAATAGGGGTTTTTTATTTATATATATTATAAACTAGCGCTTGACTGCTATCCCGCCTGATGGTAAGCAGTGATGCGATCGTTGTTGGTAAAGCGACTGGGTAAAAAATAAATGATTTTATTTAGTCCGTCATTCAGATTATAGAGAAATATTGGATAGGTATATTTTGTTTTATCAAATCAATAAACATTGACAAATATAAAAGGCATCAAAGATCAGGAGTGGGGGCTGGTGACGTCGTTCGTTGCTAAAAAGTGTAGCGTATCGTCTACATTTTTTTAAAAAAATACGTGTCTAGTTTTTTTCTTGAAATCTGACCGACGGCCTAATTTCTTTTTTGTCTATTACCCTATTGTTAGTTAAACGGAGTATCCACATTACTCTTTCGTCGGCATTTTGTGTAAGGTTGTGTATATAAACGCCGCAATTTCCGATCTTTCCCTTCCTGTTCTCTCCAGCGACGCCCTAAGCGTCAGCGTCCTAAGTTCATATCCCACAGGGGATGCCCTTAGCGTGTTGTCGCTTATTTTTTAAATGCCCCTGGCTGGTAGCGTTAAATTCATTGGAGGCAGCCACAGGATAGTCCGGTTAAGTAGTCACGGCCTCTCTAGGTCAACTACGAGATGCCATATCAATAAAAAAAAAGATCTTTACTCATAATTCTCTTGTCGCAACAAAGAAAGGGTTAAAAGTGTTTTGGCTTAGTGAAGTTTAAACCCCTTATAATATAAATAAGCAGCATTAATATACAAACGGCTAATGAATACATAAATACAATAATGTCCCGTGAATGTCAAATACAAAATAATGAAGCAATTTTGAGTACCATGTGACTTTTATAGGTTATGTTAAAACGAATGTCGAATATTGTATGCTACTTTTATTTATGGCAAGTGAAACCTTTGTTGACTATAGGCTATTTGACAGTATGAATATTTTTGTGTATGTTTGCTTTAAATGCATAAAATGGATCCGATGATTATCGTCCGATGATTTTATGTCATTTACATGAGTTTTAATGAAAATAATAACAATTAATATATCCAAAAACACAAAAATATGTTTGGCATTTTGTTTCTCGCGCCACTTATTGTGAAACGATCCGGATTGGCTAATGTTACGATGACGTCATACGCTCATAAACAACGCTCATAAACACTTGATGTCGTTCTAAGTGTTCTCAGGTGTTTTAGCGTTTTTAGAAGACTTTTAAGGATATTTGGAGCGACTTGTGGTATTTTTTTTTTTTTTGTTTTCTGACTGACAAATAACAGGTAAACACGAACACCACTGCGGAACCGAAAATCGTTTATCAGTTTGTGAAGTCACTTACAAAGCGCGACACCATTTTACTGAATAAAGCGTTTCGGCGGCTTATTTGAATTTTGAATTTTTAATTGCGTGATTCTTACGAAATACGTATGTAAAATTAAAAAAAAAAAAACTTTTGGTGAACTCCTTAATCGCAACCAAGTAATTCAAGATAGAAATTATAAATCTGTCAAATAGCCTATTCTGCAAATGTTAATGTCGAATATAAATGAACATGAACCAAGTTATTCTTATTATGTCTTAAAAAGTTTTTAAAAATAGGTTTCATTTACCCTAACTGAGCGCACGTCACCCAGATTAGAACTAAAACCCTCTCATTAAGAAGGGACTCTAGTGCCGAGGAATTTGGAAAATAGGTATTTGAAGAAACTATTGCCGTCGCGCTGCTTCCAACCTCTCCCGGTAAAGTGTGAAAAGGACAGTTGCAGCACAGGCTGATTTTAACCACAAAAACGTTGACCAAAAGACGTTTCGTATTCCGCTGTTTTCTTTTTCAAAACACGATAGCTCTAAACAATAAAAAAAAAAAATAGAGGAAAATATACCTATGCTTCTATTTTTTTTTTCAATAACTTATCACGTTTGTCTAATAGTCATCAGCCTATCACAGGCGGTGTTTTTCCTCATAACTTCCTAACATAAAGAGATAAGATTAAAAAACCCTTCCAATATCGTTTGATATCATGTAAAGGTGCCATGCCTTTGTTATGTATATACCCTTTATGTTACACGCTGTATAAGTCAAACGCGGTCGATATCAATGATCGAGTCTTCGTAACCATACTCATGGTAGCCATACAGAACAGCGGCGATTATAAAACGTGCCACTAGGACGGTGAATATTTAGTAAGAGACCAAGATCAGATTTTTCCTTACACAGATAATGAATATTTGTTAAATAACATTGACGTTTAAAATTTTCTTTGTTGGATGGCGTAAAAGCATTGAATTCGCGTAAGCGTTACCGAGCCGACACCGTCATACACAGTTTTTCGACACAATTTTAAATGGACAAACAGTTGTGCTGCTGGGGAATTTGTTCCGCCACTTCTTTCTTCCAGCGAAAGCACTAGGAAGTGTCGAAGGGTGGGCGTTTTGGGGGTACTGTCTTACGTAAATTGACGTTCAAAAAGTGCTGTTTTTCAGCTTATTTTGAATAAATGACTTTTGATTATGATAGTTTTTTACTTTTAGTGTATTCTGAGGTTTTAAGTGATTTCAGTTTACACTTTAATCGGTCAGTCACGACTGCTTTTTTTGTATGAAAGATCTGCCAATAATTCAAAATTATTTCTATGATAAAATTATCTGGTGTTGGAGAAATCAGTCCTGAGTCTTGTGATTGGCTACCCACTATCGCTACGGAAGGTGGTTTAAGCTATATTGGCCCGATTCCCTAGTTCAAAAACTAAAATAATTTAAAATTCATTGAATCATTGTTCCTTCTACATATAGTACAGTCAATATGTCGAAAAAAAAGCCGTGCGCTCCGAAAAATGACAAACCGGAATTAGACTCGATGAATCGTTAGAGGGGCAAGTAATAAACTTAATGTTAGATTTCCGAAGTCCCTCCTCCTGCTGTTTTTGAGAAAATCCAAAAATATTTTGAAATTGATTTATCTCAGCAACTATAAGGGCTAGCGACATTTTTTTTTTTTAACTGTTAAGGACACTTAGGACTACATTTTCTTTCATTGAAGTGACATCATCCGACTTAAACTGCAAAAGCTAGATGGCGCTAAAGTTTGAAAAAATTGGTTTTTTGCCATTTTCATTATGAAATAACAATTTTTTTGCAATAATGTAAATGAGAAAGTTGTTTGTTACAAAATTAGCTACAACTTTTGTTTAAAACATTTTTTCGTAAAACTTACCGTTTCCGAGCTGTATAGGTGAAGAAGTGCAGTGAGCAGAACAACGGTTCTTTTGTCACTTTCTCCGAATACGTGGGCATAGTTTGGACAATGGACCGGTTAATGGACCGGTTTTTGTCAATAACAAATATCAAAAAGTTAATAAAAAATATTTACAAATTCGTCAAAGTGAAAGCTGATTGTAAATTTGATTATATATTTTTAAATTTTGATTGTTTGCATTACTAAAATGTGATTTTATATATCCTGTTACTGTTACATATTGTATGTGAAACCGCTTACAATAAGCTGTACTAAAACAGCTTTTTTGTTATTTGAAAAAAAATCCATTGTTTAAAAAAGTTTTAAAAGTTTAAAAATTGAAAATTATGTAAACATTTCAATTCACTGATCTATCCATGAATTGTATGACAAACACCCTACAGCAAGGCACATAATGTACGATTTGTACACTTCAACAAGCTTCAGCTCGGAAACGGTAAGTTTTACGAAAAAATGTTTTAAACAAAAGTTGTAGCTAATTTTGTGACAAACAACTTTCTCATTTACATTATTGCAAAAAAATTGTTATTTCATAATGAAAATGGCAAAAAACCAATTTTTTCAAACTTTAGCGCCATCTAGCTTTTGCAGTTTAAGTCGGATGATGTCACTTCAATGAAAGAAAATGTAGTCCTAAGTGTCCTTAACAGTTTAAAAAAAAAAAAGGTCGCTAGCCCTTATAGTTGCTGAGATAAATCAATTTCAAAATATTTTTGGATTTTCTCAAAAACAGCAGGAGGAGGGACTTCGGAAATCTAACATTAAGTTTATTACTTGCCCCTCTAACGATTCATCGAGTCAAATTCCGGTTTGTCATTTTTCGGAGCTCAAATTGCAGATTGACTGTACTAATATTTCATTAAGAAAAATACAGAAGATAAAATATTAGTTCACTCCTGTCAAATTAATACATTCCATAGACAATTTAGACGCAATTAAAAAGATGGCGACTAAACATACGTCAATTAAATAAGACGCGTACTAATTTAATAGAACTAAGCTTTTTCATAATTATAAACTAGTGTTAAACCACAACCCCGCCTGATGGTAAGCAGTGAAGCAATCGTTGACGGTAAAGCGCACTAGTTTATTAAGAGCCTCTTCACTCAAAAACCTGAGTGCATAGGAAGGAAGTCGGCAGTTGAGCGAGGTGATGCAATGTTAAACCCAACAACACGACCAACGATGCTGCGCCAGAGAGAGATTGATCTGGAGACCCTCCACGACCAAACCTCCGACACAACGTTTGGTGCTATATGAGCTGATATTTATATTGTCCTTTTGTTAATGAAATAGTAAGAATAAGAGACAATGGCGCCGATTTTGTTGTTCACAAACTAAAACTACTTAATTTTAAGTTATGTTCATCTTTTTCTTTCCAATTCGTTGAGAAAAGGACAGAAGATAAAATGTCAGTTTAGACCTGTCAAATTAAGATACTCCATAGACAGTTTAGATGCGATTATAAATATTACCAGCTTTCCGCCCGCGGCTTCCTTCGCCCGCGTGGAGTTCGGTTATATCGCGCTTTTTAGATTTCCCTCGGGAACATCAAATTTTTCCGGGATAAAAGGTAGCCTATGTTCTTTCTCAGGATCTAAAGATTGTCTGTGCCAAATTTCATCAAAATCGGTTGAGAGGTTTAAGCGGGAAAGCGTAACAGACAGACAGATAGAGTTATTTTAGTATTTTTTTTTTTTACATATTATAAACCGGCGCTTGACCGCAATCCTGCCTGATGGTAAGCAGTGACGCAATCGTTGATGGTAAAGCGCACTAGTTTATTAAGAGCCTACTCACTCTAGCCTTGAAGACACTCAAATTGTAGTCCGACGGAAACACCGCCGCTGGCAAATTGTAATTGTAAATTGTAATTTATAATATTAGTATGGATAGTTTACGTCAAGAGCGCACTAATTTGACAGGTCTAAACTGACATTTTATCTTCTGTCCTTTTCTCAACGAAATGGAAAGAGAAAGATGAACATAACTTAAAATTACTTTGTTAACAACAGAATCGGCGCCAATCTTAAATTTAATTTAGTTTTTGAACATGGAAATCCACTACAATGACTTATAACTACAGGTTAAGCAGTGACACAGCCAATGATAGAATGAAAGATGGTACTCAAAATGAAAAACGAAATGAAATTTTAGGCTTTTTAGGGGATAAGGATTTCGTTCTGGTATACATACAGTAGATACATTATTTTAATGTACAGACGACAACACATCAAGCTAATACATTCTGTCTGATTTCCCTAATTTCAACTTTATCTCTAAAGCATTAAGGCTCAAAGTTGATTGGGGTGACAGTTTGGGGAAGCTTGACCTGCTGTTGTCCATACAATATGTATACCAAGGACATGACGCGCGCAGCCAGCGCATCACGCCCTCAAACAAGAGGAAAATACATATTCTGTCATTAGATAAAAAACACAATCTTATAAATTTTATTATAAAGTTACATGGCACGCGACCAGGGCAGGGGCCCTAGTCTGTTATTTATATAAATTTGTCATCCCAACACAATTCCATTATCATTGTCCTTAAAAGTTCTTAATCTGCTAAATTCATAATGATCGATCAATTATCTCAGTCGTCTCATAATTAAATGGTGGTAGAATGACATTGCCGTATTGTCATTATTATAAAACCCGTATAGAAATTATTTTCTAGAAACTAATACTCAATTTGAACATTTATTAATGTGGAGTACAGTGTCAGTGGTTGACCACCGGAAAGTCATAATGACGCCATTTTGTTAGTAGATTACGAAACTTGTCAAAATCGATCATTACGAGATCACTGATCGAACATTTTGACACTATTGTAATAGCAGACTAAGGCCCCAGTACTGGACACGGTACATGGACGCGACAGTATTTGTAGCAACGGCATTAGTACAAGTTATTAAAAATTTAACGCAAATTTCATTAATGTATTCCTTATTGAATTTGAAACAGATTGTAAGTAATTGTGAAATCACACAAGTTCAGTTATAAGTACCTATGGAGAAGAACTGGCAAGAATGGGTAAATGTTATACCACTGGCTTGTGCAAAGTGGCCTCATGGCAATGTGGTTACCTGTGCTAAGTCCGGGTGGTGCGGGAAATCATGCGTGTGGTGGTAAAGTGTGTGGTGGTGTGGCGCCGGCAACGACGGCAGCGCCGACGCGGGGCGCGGGGCCGAACGTCTCCCGCCGCGGGTACCGCCACGACCGCCGCGCGATCGGGGCCCGCCACGAGACCGGGAATCTTCTCCATTCAGGGATACTGTGTCTGTTGGGGAAGAGATTGATTCATACTCGTGCTTGAAAAATATATCCATCTATGTTATAGGCAGTAACTACAAAACTTTATATATTAGTCCAAGAATTTTTTCACTGAAGATATCTCTAGAACTTTTTTTTCAATAATTATAAACTAGTGCCCGCCTGATGGTAAGCAGTGATGCTGTCGTTGATGGTAAAGCGCGCTAGTTTATTAAGAGCCTATTCACTCTAGCCTTGAAGACACTGTCGGGTTATGTTGGCGGTCAATGCCGCCGGGCCGGGCCTATGGTGTGTGCGCTTAAGGACCACATTACAGAAACTTACACAAGACACAAGCATTACTTAAAACAAGTTTCAACCAACTAAATGACTTCAAGCGATATTTAAGTAACGCTCGAGTTATGAGCGAGGTTCTGTTATACCGTCATAAGTTTTACTCAAAGTTTCCTACAATAGGCATGATTGAAAAGTATTTTTGACAAATAAATGTTTTTCTCAATAAGTAATGGAATGGAGGAAGAATTGATAGGTCACCAGAGTCTGGCACAAACTTTTACAATACATATTGTATGAAATTGCTAGGAATATAGAAACGCAAAAATCCTCTCATTAGTGCAGTTTAGGCAGTATTCTCGCCACAAAATGTACTAAAAATCCCATCTTCATGAAATGGCAGACTAATGTCCGTATTACAGAATCCCACTCAAAACTCAAGCTTTACTTAAATCTCGTTTGAAGCCATTTTTTTTTTTTTGTAATTTATAAACTAGCGCTCGACCACAATCCCGCCTGATGGTACGCAGTAATGCGATCGTTGATGGTAAAGCGCGCTAGTTTATTAAGAGCCTATTCACTCTAGCCTTGAAGACACTCAAATTGTAGTCCGACGGAAACACCGCCGCTGGCAAATTGTTCCAGTCCCTCGATGTACGCGGTATAAAGGAGGAAGCGAAACGCTTCGTCCGGATCGCAGTGGTGTCAACAAAGTAAGGGTGGAAACTCGCCGTACGACGGGTCGTCCGATGGTCGAACGGAGATGAGGTAATTAAACCAGGCATTTCCCTCGCACACTCACCAGTAGTTCACTAGTTTTAAGTAATGCTTAAGTCTTGATACGGTCCTAAGACTAACACGAAAAAAAGCACTATCAATCAATCAATAGCAATGAACACATCCTATAACAAGCATAGTTAAGTAAAATTTGATGTTTTTCTCAATAAGTAATCAAGAACATCGCAATAAAGTTCTCAATAAAACCTACTTACTGTTAAATATTTACTATACCCGTATTGCGTAACCCAGCATCTCTATAGTGAAGAGATATGAGGCCTAAATTACGGGATAATCTATGCTAACCATTATTATTTTGTTACTAGCTGCTTCCCGCGCTTTCGCTAATAATTTGAATAAATGACTTTTGATTTTGATTTTTCATCATCAACATCATTTCTCAGCCGAAAGACGTCCACTGCTGGACATAGGTCTCCCCCAAGGTTCTCCACGACGACCGGTCCTGCGCCTCCCGCATTCTCCTTCACCAGGTCGTCGGTCCACCTTGTCGGGGGCCTACCCACGTCTTCCGGTGCATGGTCGCCACTCGAGAACCCGTCGGCCCCATCGGGCATCAGTCCTACGGGCAATCCAGCCCACTGCCACTTTAGTGTTGCAATTCTTCGGGCTATGTCGGTTACTCTCATTCTTCTGCGGATCTCCTCATTCCTGATTTGATTTTAAACATGCCGTAATTACGAGGGCTACCTGTACCTGAAAGAAAACAAGGCGAGGCTCGCATAAGTTACATACCATTCTCTGGTCGGGATGTATGCTGTGGTCCATGCTTGCCGGGCCTGGCAGCTTTGACGTCAATATCAAGAGGCACCCATTTGTGCTTGCCCGATTTGCTGCTGCCCTTGCCTGCACCTGAAGATAACAGTTGAAGTATTTAAGTTAAATCTATATCTATACTAATATATAAAGCTGAAGAGTTTGTTTGTTTGTTTGTGCGCGCTAATCTCGGGAACTACTGGTCCGATTTGAAAAATTCTTTTTGCGTTGGATAGCCCATTAATCCAGGAAGGCTTTAGGCTATATAACATCACGCTGCTACCAATAGGAGCGGAGCATAACTAAACCACGCGAACGAAGTCGCTGGCGGCCGCTAGTAGTTAATATTTTGTTAAGCAGACGCATTATTCAAACATTGGAGCAATAAATTAGCTTTTTTTATAATTATAAACTAGTAGTTCACTTTTGCCCCCAGTGCATGTCGGTGTTCTTCACTGTATTGAGAGCAGTGATGATGAAATGAAATAATTTACACAAAGTAAAGCGCCTGACGGGGTTCAAACCTACGATCTACAGCTTGTAAGTCGCGGCCGATACCACTACGCCACCATCGCTCTCTATTTCCATGAATAAACTCACGCGCATCAATTAATATTACTGCAGAAGCAAATGATAAAGACGATGAAGTGTTCATGTATTGACTTTGAGCGTTAACGCTTTAGAGATAAAGTTGAAAATCATCATCATCATCCCAGCGTTAATCCCAGTCGCATCCGAAGCCTTTTCAGCTTTGGAGTCTGGGGTCCGCTTTACCAGTCCAACTGCTGATATGGCTAAACTTCGACATTTTCCATGAAGCGACTGCCGTCTGACCTCCACAACCCGAAGGCTACATCGAAGAATTGCAGTTAGACCAATTGTAGGACTTTTAAGGGCTCCAACAACCCGTAACGACTGCCATTAGATGTTCGTATGGCAACCGGGACCAACGGCTTAACGTGCTTTCCGAGGCACGACCAGACCAGTGCAAATATTCATATTCATGCATACAAATAGTTGCACTGTGCGGGGATCGAACCCGCGCCACGCTGCGCAGCGACCGCGTCCGCTACCGCTACGCCACGGAGGCTGTCTTAGATAAAGTTGAAAATCTAATAAAGAAATTATAGTAGCTTGATGTGTTGTCGCCTGTGTTGTGTATTTATAAAATTGTATTCAATTTTATCGAAACGTCTATCCTACAATATATAGACGTCCGCGACATTAAGAAAGTTGCTGTTCCCTGCCGTAGTGACCTTTCTCAGCATTATGTACTGAAGAGGTAAGTAAACAGGGTAAGTTTAGGATATGGTGATATGATGCTCGACCGCTATCCTGATGGTAAGCAGTGATGCCATCGTTGATGGTAAAGCGCACTAGTTTATCTAGCCTTGAATACACTAAAATTGTAGTCAGACGGAAACACCGTCGCTGATAAATTGTTCCAGAATATGCTTTAAAATGATTCCAATTGATAGTATAATTGCCTAGCACATCTAGGTAATTAATTATTACTAGCCATTAACAGCCTCCATGGAGGAGGACGTCAAGCAGCACCTCGAGGAGGCGTAGGATCGATCCCCGCGCAGTGCAAATATTTGTACTGATCTGGTCGTGCCTCGGAAAGCACGTTAAGCCGTTGGTCTCGGTTGCCATACGAAAATCTAGTGGCAGTCGATACGGGTTGTTGGAGCCGTCCAAAGTCTAAGAATTGGTCTAACTGCAATGCTTCGATATCACCTTCGGGTTGTGGAGGTCAGACGGCAGTAGCTTCACGGAAAATATCGAAGTTTACCCAAAATCAGCAGTTAGACTGGTAAAGCGGACCCCAGACTCCAAAAGCTGAAAAAGCTTCTGATGCGACTGGGATTAACGCTGAGATGATGAATGTGCTAGGCAATTAAAGCTGGTCTATCTTGTCATTGGAGGTTTACGAAGATTGTACCAACCTGAACTCTTAGCCTTGTCAAAATGCCTGTCATGGTGCTTGTCGTTGTGCTGATGATTGTGCGTGGGTTCCACCCGTTCTGGTTTCGAGGGCTGCTGATGATGAGGTTCCTCAGGAGGCCTGCGATCTTGGTCCTGAAATGAAATGAAAATTTTATCAGTTGTGTTTGATGGAGTAGTTAAAAAAGGCAAAGCACGTCCAAGGGTGGTATGCCCCTGTAGGGTGGTTTGAGGTGGGGCTAGGAGTGCCTGAAATGGCTTGCGGGGAGCGGCTATCTAAAAGACGGAGAAAAAAAATCTGTACGAAAAAAGAGTGGTTAATTTTAGGTAGCCCAAGAGTAAAAACGATTCCTTTTTACTAAAACTCCGCTGTCAGTCTGTCACCAGAATATCTCATGAACCATAATAGCTATATAGTTGGAAATCTTCACAGGCTATGTATTTTCCATTATAACAACACATACAAATAACAATTATTTTAGGAGAGCTCCCATACGACTGACGAGATTTTTATAGATAATGATTCGGAACGAGTGCAATCACACTTGGCGGGTTATTTTATATTAGTGCTAACCGTCTCTTGGTCTGATGGTACTGTTGTAATGTAATCTCCTGGATGGAATCCTTAAGGCAAGCAGTGTAGCAACCCCAATCCCTATGTACCCTAATACATATGGAACCTAACTCTTCAGAGATTAGAGGAGTGTAGTTGTTTTATAAAAATACATACATAATTTTGAAAGAAAGAAAAAGCATTTATTGTGACTTGCACAGAAAGATCATAAAACTAAGTTAAACATAATTAAAAACAAAAACAATTTATGTATTTTAAATTAAAAAAAAAAAAAAAAAAAAAAAATGTCAAAAGTCTTCGACCAGTGTGTGTTGCCAGTGATGACTTATGGAATTGAGACGTGGTCGCTAACAATGGGCCTTATAAGAAGGCTCAAAGTCACTCAAAGGGAAATGGAGAGGGCTATGCTTGAGGTTTCATTGCGCGATCGAATCAGGAATCGGAATCGGAAGACGCAGCGTGGGTAGGCCTCCGACAAGGTGGACCGTCGACCTGGTGAAGGTCGCGGGAAACCGCTGGATGCGGGAGGTGCAGGACCCGTTGTCGTGGAGGACCTTGGGGGAGGCCTATGTCCAGCATTGGACGTCTTTCGGCTGAAATGATGATGATGATGATGAATAAAAAACTGAGAAAAGCCCTTACAAGGCCAAAAGGCTCCTACCTCAGCGTAATAATTCGATATTTAAAAAATAAATATTGCGGCGCTGGTATCCTGATAAGGCTTGGTGTGATGTCACAATTCACAAACATATATGCAAAATAAAATACGTATGGTATTTTTCTCAATAAGTAGAATATCGCGATATATTATCAATACGAGAAAGAAGTGATAGATCACCAGAGTCTGGCACAAACTTTTACAATACTTATTGTATGAAGTTGCTAGGAATATAGAAACGCAAAAATCCCCTCATTACTGCAGTTTAGGCAGTATTCTCGCCACAAAATGTAGTAAAAATCCCATCATCATGAAATGGCAGACTAATGTCCGTATTACCATAGAATAAAGAGGGGAAGTAGGTTATCTGCGACCCAATCCGCGATTTAATTGCCTACTGTCTTAGGGTTGACGACTGTCCGCGCTTCGTCGGTTACGGTTGTCGCCCAAACCGCTAACAAATATTTATAGACTAAGAGCTTATGTTTAAATTATTTGCTTAGTATTTAGTTTACATATACTAGTCAGTTTTCTTTTTTTGTAATTTTTATTTTTAGTTTTGTACACATAAAGAACCATATTTATTTTTATTTTTAATTAATACAAATATAAATAATTCAAACATAACATCTATTGAATCACACATTTAATACAAAATTACGAATTAGCTACAGAAAAATACCTACTTTCTTCGGTTTCGACTATTACGAAACGCGTTCTTATTAAACTTTAATGTGTAATATATCCGTATCCTTGTAAATAACTTTTAGAAATATAATTTGAAAAATATAAGTCTTTTATTTGTTCATAAATAGACATACCAACTTTGCAGTTTATGTGATCATTTTTTAAAAGCTAATGTGCTGAAAAGCCGTGACGCGCGAACCTCGTTCCGTGCTAGCCGCGACTAGCGCAGTCATAGGCACTCTAATATTGTGTTTAGGTGTGCGTGCGGCGACGCATAGATACTATGGCGCACACATACAAGCCGCGCGCGGTCCGTTTGTATGAAGATAACGTACTTCCCTCTCTTTATTCTATGGTATTACAGAATCCCGCTCAAAACTCATGCTTTACGTAAATCTCGTTTGAAGGCATTTTTATTTTTTTTTGTAATTTATAAACTAGCGCTCGACCGCAATCCCGCCTGATGGTACGCAGTGATGCGATCGTTGATGGTAAAGCGCGCTAGTTTATTAAGAGCCTATTCACTCTAGCCTTGAAGACACTCAAATTGTAGTCCGACGGAAACACCGCCGCTGGCAAATTGTTCCAGTCCCTCGATGTACGCGGTATAAAGGAGGAAGCGAAACGCTTCGTCCGGATCGCAGTGGTGTCAACAAAGTAAGGGTGGAAACTCGCCGTACGACGGGTCGTCCGATGGTCGAACGGAGATGGGGGAATTAAACCAGGCATTTCCCTCGCACACTCACCAGTAGTTCACTAGTTTTAAGTAATGCTTAAGTCTTGAGGATGGTTCTGTAATACGGTCCTAAGACTTACACGAAAACAAGCACTATCAATCAATCAATAGCAATCAACATCCTATAACAAGCATAGTTAAGTAAAAGTTAATGTTTTTCTCAATAAGTAATCAAGAACATCGCAATAAAGTTCTCAATAAAACCTACTTACTGTTAAATATTTACTATACCCGTATTGCGTAACCCAGCATCTCTATAATGAAGAGATATGAGGCCTAAATTACGGGATAAATCTATCTAGAGGCCAAAAGAATTTCAGGTGAAAAATTTAAATAACTTTGCTCAACCTAAGCATCTAACTTAAGACCTCATGCACAGCGCCATCCCGGAACATCTGAACTGTCTAGCTTTTTTCAAACTATGTCTCGGCTTCCAGTCCAACAGAATTCCAAATACCAACAATCTCGGCGCCATCATGCCTCAAGCCGCTGCAGGAGACCCTCTAATCAGGATACAAACTCCCGGCCACATTAGGCGCGAGCTTGCGGGCGGTAAGGACCAGGCCCGGGTCGACGATGCGTTATGTTTCACGCGCGCCTCAAAGAGATGTCACCACATCATGATTCATGATGCGGTCCACGAAGACCGATGCCCGGGCCAAGGTTGGTTGAAAGAGAAGCCGTAGTCCCGGCGTACAGACAAGTGAAGGAATACGGGTGGGTTTTAGTCAGTAAAAGTCTGACACGCCCTTTTGCTCCGCCTAGAGCGGGAGAGGTCCTTTGACTATTTCCAATCCACACCAATAAAAGAAGACTTAATATACTATACTGTACCCCACGCTTTTGTGTTTATATTCTGTTCCTGTTTTCATAATACTATATTCTGTTTCATTCTTTTTTTAATTTTTAATTCAATTTATCACTAAAGCTTGTTTTTTTTTTTTTAGATTATTATACCTATATTATTTAACCTATTTTCTTCTTTACCGTACAGACTCCTTCCTTGGTGAGAATACCGTGGGTCAAAATCGAGCCCAAAGCAGTGGATTGCTAACAAACCTGCATATACTCAGGTGAAGCTAATAAAAATGTGTAAAAATATAAGTATCTTACCGCAGTTCCATTATGATGAGTAGAGTCGGAGTCGTGGGGCGGCGGTGTGGAGTGACACCTCGCTCCTCCAGACACGGCGGCGCCGAGAGTCGGCCAATCGCCTATATCGGTAAAGTCTGAGGCCTGGAGACAACAAAAAGGTCACATTTATTCAAGATGTCGACAAGAAGTCCAGTTTAATATGACATAACAGCAGTTTTGCGCTCAATTAACAATAATTCGCCCACCACGCAACGTAGCGCGTAAGTAACTGTTTTAATTTTAAAACAGACACAGAAAATGTATCCACGCGCATTTATTTAGTTCAACAAACACGCAACATTCAGCGTGGCATCGTGATAATCGCCTGTATAACATAATCAGTCATGTTCCCATTGCTGGGACACAGCCTCATCTCGGTGATAGGGAGTGGGCTGTAATCTAACACATCGGCCCAGTGCGGGGTTGGTCTATCGCCTACTAGAGTTCACCATAATTAAATGCACAAAAATTTGAAACCCTGACTCCTAAACCAAGAATGATCTGTGAAGTAAGAGTCAGTGCTCTATTGCCACTTGCAATTGACAACCACGTCAAATACATGGTAAATAGTTTCGAGCATAATGATGCCTTAAAATTGAGATATCATTTCTTAGCCAATAGCTGGTTAAGCAGGCGGCACACACCGTGACACACTATTAGTTCAACAATATCCATTGCGTTTTTGAGCTGTTGAGCAAACACATTTTTCGAAAATATGAAGCACTTGAATAGAAATATCCTTCAAAAGGATTCAGATTCCATTCCAACGGTAGATGTCTTTAACGGGCAGTCTTAGAACAGCATCTTTAGAACACAAATATTCCATCAAGAAAACGTCCACATCCATAGATTGATGACAAATATATTGCTGAAAGGGTCAAAAAGCCTTGAAACTAGATTTAGCACGAAAACCATCAATATTTTTCGTACTCGTCTTGCTAGAAATTCTCAAACAAAGTTCATGTAAAGCTATTGGCTCAATCCTAAGCTCGGGGTCGTTAGGTAATGTAATAAGGGCTGGTGTTCGAAATCAATGCGCGTATTTTGAGTAAGGGTGTTCCTTAAAGTAGGCCTCCATATTTGTTACATACTATTCTACATATAGAACAAACTTAAACAACACCCATTCACCATAATATTTTCCTCATTTCTTCCACAATACCTGTCCATCCTGCTCCACTTTCGCCCAGCTCCTCCGAGGCCTGGACTTGCGCCTCGCTGCCACTCCTGCCGTCATTGCGTCCGTCACAATCTTTGCAGTTACTGTATCATCTTTGTGAGTCAACAGTTTTGTACTTTTTGGCACTTGTCCTGGTTCTTTACGAGTTCCAACTGTTACTAGGTGCTTTTTAAGTTGTACGTTGTTCACTTTACACTCGCTTTAATGCTTTGGAGTCTATGACACTTTGGATTTGATGATTTTCGCCAGTATACTTGGAATGTACCTTTTCGAGTATTACTTAGTATTTTTTATAAATTAAGGTTTGCTTATCACTTAAATCTGTTAAGTTACGAGTAATTTAGTTATACTTGTTTGTGGTTTATGGTTTGCTTAAAGTTCTGATGGTACAACATTTTACTTGGAGACGCTGACATTTCAACTGCGCCGTTAAATCAAGAAGCTTGCAATTACGGTGTAGTTGAAAATGGCGATTGAATTACGAAAGATAGGTGTTAATCTTTATATTTTGACACAGCCCATGACTTAAAGGCTAGACCTTTATTACTATATCGAATTAACTATTTATTTTAGTTCCCATTGCTAAAATGGCGCGATGGCGAGCAAGTGGGCAGTAATACACCACGTGCGCGTATAGTCTATCGTCATAGGTTTGTTACCTAAGGACATTAGCTACTAGCTTAATATAATAGCCTCCTTCATAAAAGTCGAATGCAAAGGCGTACTTAAATAGATGAGAGACATAAAAGTAATCACATTCACGCGTCTTATACGACAAAAGCTTTTGCACACCGACTTTTTAGTAGTAAGTTAACTTATAATAAAAAGTAATATAATCAGCCCTCATGATAAGAACCTCATGAGAGCCGAGAATGATAAACAAATCAAGTATTTTGAATTGGCTTGCGAGATGGTCGACTTCTCTTGGCCTTTTTCCTACCAATAAGTCTTCTTCTCCGATATCCCTATATTGGTCACGCTCTTTCTAACCATATCATCATTTACACAGTCCATGCATCATTTCTGTAGTAGTCCCCCAGTACCTATTGATATCCATTCCTCCGCATCATCAATATTAAAATATTGGACTAATACCTCAATTCACTAAAACATAACAAGACGTAGTCTGATCCGATATTGCTCAATCAGGAAACGCTTTACTTAAATGGAAACTTGTTTAGTGACATTTTAATGTTACAACTTTACAAGTTTAATATCCATTTGAGGTCAATTGGCCCTAGATGATAAAATATTATTCTTTATCTTTAATCTACTTAAGATTGTATTCTATTTCTTGCATACTGCCTAGTCTCATCATCATCATCTCAGCGTTAATCCCAGTCGCATTCGAAGCTTTTTCAGCAGCTTTTTTAGTCAGGGCTCCGCTTTTCCAGTCTTAACTTCTTATTTGGCTAAACTTCGATATTATAAGTGAAGCGACTGCTGTCTGACCTCCACAACTCGGAAGGTGATATCGAAGCATTGCAGTTAGACCAATTGCTGGACTTTTGAGGGCTCCAACAACCCGTAACGACTGCCATTAGATGTTCGTATGGCAACCGGGACCAATGGGTTAACGTGCTTTCCGAGGCACGACCAGACTAGTGCAAATATTCATGTTCGGGTTCTAATATCAACGGCTACAGCTGAATATTAGTATTTTACTTGGAGCGACGGCATATTTGACTTCCACAACTCAGAAACAACACAATACCCATGTTAAGACTGGTTGTCAGATTTTGGGCTTCTGTAGACCATAAAACGATTTTCAAAGATCCAAAAAAATCTAAAAGATCTATTTTGAATTGCAAAATCGTATTGTAATTTGGACACTTGTCGTGGTGGTTAAAACACCAGCCTCTCAAGTATGAGTGCGTGGGCTCGATTCCAGGTCAGGCAAGTACCAATGCCACTTTTCTAAAGTTATATGTACTTTCTAAGTATATCTTGGACACCAATGACTGAAGGTGAAGGAAAACCACCTTGAGGAAACCTGGACTTTAAGTCTGAAATCGCCAACCCGCATTGGGCAAGCGTGGTGATTACGCTCAATCCTTCTCTGTATGAGAGGAGACCTGTGACCAGCAGTGAGACGATGAAAGGTTGATGATGATTGTAATTTGGTAACGGATGGGCTAGGAAAACAGGGAATGCAAAAAGCACTGCTTAAATCATCCGGAAACATTTAGAATTTCGGAGCAGTTGTTGTCCAAGAATGAGCACAGGGATTAATAGATCCGCGAACTTTCTGAGGCACGTAGGATTCCCGGTAAGTAAAGAAGGTCTTCCATCCACAGACCGACTACTGCAAGTTTAGTTTAACACGATCAATCGACCCGTGCAGCCACAAACCCTTTGACATTTTATTCATCTATATCACCCAAAAAAATTGGCAAAGCTGAACATAACAAGGAATTCATTACATGTCACTTTCGTTTCGAGTAGCTAGTTTGATAACTCACGGATTAAGAAACTTAGGTTGGCTGATAAATATTGATGTTAAATGTCTCCACGATAAAGCAACAAATCTAGATAATTTAGAAGCTTTGATATGATAGTTTAAAGAGGTGAATAACAATAATGATGTGGTCGGTGATGATTAAAACTGTTAAAACCCTCTACTAACCCCTAATGCGAATCCTCGGGTTTAGTGAGGGATACGTGCCCTACGTTTCAAGTTCTGCCTTCAAATGAAACATAGGGTATTAAATTCCATGTTTACTTTACCTTTTGTGGCTACATTAAAAATATACTAAAATGTAGGTAGAATAAACATTTACTGGAGACCTGTCGATACATGGATTTTAACAAGGCATTCGACACCTTAATGCATTAGGGAAATGTTTTGCGTATATGCTACAACTTTGTTAACTGGGTACTATTTTTATAACGACAACAGTAGTGAAAGAAAGTTTGGTTCTATTCCACAAATGAGACACTAAATTTCTTGTCTAGCGTGTCCTGTTCTTTTGTATGTTACCGGATACTGATGCGGCTGAATGTGAAAAACTCATAAACCAAATTCTAGGTGTCTTAGATTGCCATAGACATCTTAAAAAGATAATGCCGAGAAGGTTGTGCAATTCCAACACACTCTCCACATTCAAAAAGCTAGCTGTGAGCTAGTCAATAATTGACTACGTATGACTTAACCTAATATAATTACTATGATACGTCTTTTATCAAATACATATCTGAACTGCTCTAACAGATTTCATCACAACTTACCTTGTAAGCTGAGCGTGGCGAAACTAATAATTTTAATAACATGGTTACTACTAAGTCTGTCACTGGTAATGCAATAATTTAAATACCAATATAGTAATTATGTATCGGTCAATAGGAACTATGACACTGCTAGGTGGCACAAGACATTGAATAATACATTCCTTATTGTTGCAGTGATTGCAGGAAACAGCGAAAAATTGGATGTTGGGTGCTTAAATTCGTTGTTAATTTAGTTAGTAGCTGCCTTCGGAGTTGGCTTCGTTCAAGTGTTCGATTAGATATACATATAATGTGTCTTTATAAAGTGCACATATCGAAATAGGGGAATTTGGACTTTTAAACGTTACAATTCAGGAGTCTCACAGGGAACTGTATTAGGACCACTCCAGTTCAACTTATAAGTTTATTGATCATACAACTGTGGTGAGTGGTGATTAATCAAACCAACAGTAAAGTAATAAGTTATGTAGTGCAATAAAATTTTGGTCCTTGGCACGGTTTGGAAAAACGAATAAAATATGCCTTTTGGAGAGAAGTTTTGTTTTTTCATATTGAACTGTTCACTCCTGTGTTCTTTTTACGCAACTAAAAACAAATGTGACGATAATTAAGTCGATACTTAGTTCTGGCAACAGATATAGATAACATGGTAGCTACAAAAAACTATGTCACCATTTAGCCAATAGCTAAAAACCTCTTTCGTCTCCATGCTGCATTAGCATTATAAATAGATCACTGAAGAGTCGTTTGAGTAGGAAAATCTATGTTAATGTTAAAAAGAGGTAAAACTTGAGAGATTGCATTATTTAGGGGAAATCTGATTCCGAAAACATCCACTGATGGGAAGCTAGAATATTGCTATTTCAAAGGATATAAGTATTTTATGACAAATACATGTATTTAGGTTCAGCTTGCGACTTCGTTCGCATATTTGACCTCCAATACACTATTTAACATAATTCTGGGGCACAGTGTAACTCTATTAGAATAAGAATGATTGTAATCGGATTAGTCCTTCCAGAGATGACTCGTACTAACAAACCAAATATTTTAACTCATTGCAATACACATACAATAGTCTTATGGACATGTTTCATGTATTTTTGATGCCCTGCGATTCGCTTCCCCCCTTTTATATGCATATTATTACTTTAGTCTATCAAATTGACCAGCTTTTTCTCAACGATGATAGGGCTTCTATCCTAACCAGATGCAGCTGAACATCTATATCTTAAATGGAGCGACTGTGAATCTGTGTGGCTACCATGAGTTTTCATTACAATACTCGATCGTCGATATCGACCGCGTTTGACGCTCTCATTGGTTGAGAGTTCTTACAACCTTGAAGCGGGACAATCGATGAGTCAAACGCGGTTGATATCGACGATCGAGTCTCGCAATGAAAACTCATGGTAGCCACTCTGACCTCCACAACCAAGTTACGAAGTAATACCAGGTAACACTGTCAATACTTTTGGGCTTTTGACGACTCAACAACAAGAGTCAGAGATGAAAGAACCAAAGCCGGGATTAACGGTTTAATGGGCTTTCCAAGGCCAAGAGGGGGAGGGGTGTCTAATGTAAAGATGATCACCAGTCCAAGGATCCGTCGACACAAGCGTAGATTAATCCGATTTTTTTATGTTGTCATCTCGTAGTTGACCTTGAGAGGTCGTGACTACTTCACCGGCCTATATATCGATATAGGCCGGTCATCGGATCGGTAGGCTCGATGAGGCTTTTATTTCTTAGCTATAAGCCTATCTAACACTTATCGCAAGTATAGTCCTTAATAGTATTATAAATGGGAAAGTGAGTAATGGGAAACAGAACCGATTGCTTTGAAATTTTGCAGACGTTAAGGAAGTCCGGATTAAATACCTACATAATAGGGTACTTTTTATCCCGGAAAAATTTGATATTCCCGACGGAAATCTAAAAAGTGCGATATAACAGAACTCCACGCGGGCGAAGCCGCGGGCGGAAAGCTAGTAGTTTATAATTCATAGTTTCAACTTTCAGCCAACGTCAATGTTAAGTAAATTGTTTTTCACAATAGTGCTAATTCAGTCAGCTTTGTGTATATTGATTCAATTGTTTTCTAAGACTTTGCAATGGGCATTGCAATGCGCCTTTAGAGTATTTTTTCAAAAGAGGTCCTTTTGAAAAATTTGGTGGTAAATGGTTTGGGTACAAAGGATTTTTTGCAACCCCAAGCAACACAGCTGTTCTTCCACAAAAATACAATAACAAAAAAAACACTTTAGGTCTCTGGGTATTAGGGTGGAACATTTAACAACGCATTTGGTAAACAGCTTATCTGTAGGTTGGTTATTTATTTTGAAGGCTAACAGCCGAAGCCAATTACACTTTTTAAAGATTTATACATAACACCGTCATACATTCTTCTCCTAAAAAGTTCAAATATTTTTTTTTTGGCAATATCTTCACCCGTTCATTTGCAAAACATATGGAACCCGTTGTGTTGGTACTTATGTATTAGAAATGCAATAATTTGGTCCTTACAGCAAAACCAAACAAGCGAGCATTAAAAAATACTGATTCGTTCAGTTCTTTTTGCGGTAAAGAGTAGCTAGCAAACATTCATGTTTCAAATTTTCATGTTTATAATATTCAATGGAAGCAATTTTTTATAGTGTTTATTTTTACAAAGAATATTCAATCCAATCTACCTAAACAAATTTAAAAACATAACCTCGTCTCTGCGACAGTATGTTATAAATAGGCCAGAGATAATAATTAAGTATCAATGACAAAGCAATATACATAATACTAAACAATGATTCTACAAAATACTACAAGAAACAATGAGCATCGTGCTTACCCCTCTCCGGACACCTGTCATCCAAACATCCATCCATACACACTTTTAAAAAACCACTTAGAACATCACTCAAACTTAAAGGTCAACAATAAAAAGACCACGCGATAAAAAAAACAACAATCGACTCCTGCGCAATATCTTATAAAACTGACAAAAAGCAATAAAACAACGATATTTCAATGAGAATCAACTAACAAACAACGTGTTCGGATCTCTATAAGCCGTCAAATGGCGTTCAGCGTTGTCCTATAACACCATAAACAAGAAATAGAATCACGTGTCGAAATAAGGTTATAAATAAAAATGTCATCGAAAGCGTTGCAACCATAGACATCGAGCTGCAACGAAATAGAAATAAAAAAAAACACAAGTAACACTCTGGTTTTAAACTTTGAGTGTTCTGTATTTAAAAGCACATGACATAACCTAGCAATACATAACCTAACTTGGCCGCGTGGCGAGCACGCCGCTCGTGCCGCCGGTACCGCCTTCTCTTTCTAACTTAAGAGGACATGTTGTCGTTTCGCTCACTCGTTGCAGGGGTCCGCTCGCTTATTATGCCGAGGTTAACAAAACGGCACATTAAGACCTACGTAATTCTGGTTTATTCAATATATTATCCATCTTTATCTATTCAATTACACACAGCAATACAATTCAATTAAATTTAAATCAAAATGGGTTTTCGTTTCCGTCTGAGATACCGCTGAGTCCTTCTAAGCTACGCAATGAATTCTGATAAGGTTTCCACCACAATTTGGACCATTTATTCCGTACTAGCCCCGCACGATGATATTGCGATCGGCGGCCATCTTGGTGACGTAGTCGACCTCGCACCGTCAGTACCGTTCGCAAGTTCAGTCCGCGCTTACCCACTTACGCACATCGAATATTTTTGTTAGTTTTTTGTTTTTGTTATCCTGTTTTATTGTTGTTCTTGAGTTTTTTTGTTTAGTTTTGTTAGCTGTTACTCGTTAAAATGAGTAAGAAATTAATTCACAATCGTGCTCGTGAAATTATAATTAAAGTGGACAATTATTTTGTTAAAGAAAAAGAGGACTGTAAGTTAGTTCTTGAAAGTATAAACCGTGCTTTAAAAAGTACTTCGGACACTACTGAGGACATTTTAATACCGAAGCAACAGCTAAACCAAAGTCACGGAGCGTGTGGCATGTGCCACAGGCGTTGCAAAAAAATACTGTGACTAAATTGCGACGAGAGCATGAGTCGGCAACAGCCAGTGGCAGCAAAATGAGAACTCCTACTAAAGGAAAAAGACAAAAGAAGGAATATTTCGACGGGTTTTCCTTAACAGCTTTAAGAAATATTATACATTCAATGTATACGATGAGGAGAGAAATACCAACAATGCGCAAAATCTTGGCGGCTTCAAAATTAGACCTTAATTATACCAATAGTGAAACTACATTAAGAAAAATAATTAAATGTGATTTAGGCTACCAATCTAAACAATGCTACCAAAAAAGACTGGCTCTAATTGAAAGACCCCAAATTCAAGCGTGGAGGGCTAAATATTTACGACGTATGAAAGAAAATGACTCGCTTGATAATAACAAAAGACCCGTTATTTATCTCGACGAAACGTGGATACACGCACACTACACGGTAAAAAAATGTTGGCAAACAGCAACCGATGTCGGAGTGAGACAGAACGACAGCCCCGGCCGCCGATAGATAATAGTTCACGCGGGAAGTGAAAGCGGTTTTGTTGACAATGCCCTTTTGATGTTTAAAGCAGACACCAAAACGGGGGATTACCATGATCAAATGAATGCTGAGAATTTCACCAAGTGGCTTACAGAAAAATTAGTACCCAACATACCACGCAACTCCATAATTGTGATGGACAACGCCCCTTATCACAGTAGGGAAGAGAATAGGCCACCAAATATGAACAATAAAAAACAGTTGATGGTTGATTGGCTACAAGCTCACAACATCGACTTTTCCAACGACAGTACAAAACCTGAACTGTATTTATTAATTAAACGGCATAGACCGCCGAAAAATTATAAAATTGACAATTTATTAGCTGCCAATGGCCATGAGATCGTTAGATTACCACCCTACAACTGCGACCTCAACCCCATTGAGTACATCTGGAACCTGGTAAAGATGAGGGTGTCAGAAAAAAATGTGGAGCAGTTGGAAAGTCGCATTGAAGCTCTGACATTGGAGGCGTTGGCGTCAATAACTCCAGATGACTGGCGAAAGGAAGTCAATCATGTTAAACGGCTTGAAGAGGAATATTGGAAAAAAGATCGAATAACTGACGAGTTATTTATCATAAATACGGCAGACGACAGTGAATCGGAAACGACAGACACAGAAAGCAGTTCTAATTCGGAAGACTGTATGAGTGGAATTGAATAAATAGGGTAAGATTATATTGAATTATATAAAAAAAAAAATTTACATACTATCCTGGTGTTATTTGGTACTCTGGTTTAATTCCCGCTCACAAATTAACAGAAATGTAGTTAGCAAAAGTTAATAAACATGTAAGAAAGATATTCGAATAAGTATATTTTTCTTACGTCTACAAGAATTATTTCCTTGAAATTTTTAATAATGAAAGTTTATTTGTCAGAATATGGATGAGTAGGTATGTGTATGTATAATAAAATTATAAAATACAAATAAATCCTTAACCCGAAAGAATGCTAAATGCAAAATTAATAAACTATAATTTTGCATTTAACATTCTTTTGCTAGCTGTCCTTTCGTGTGACAGATGACGTCACAAAGCTGTTATTGTGACAAGGTTCCATCGCAATATCATCGTGCGGGGCTTATAACTAATAATATATCGCATAGGAATCCTTGATGTTTAGTCTTGTCGCCATGGCACCCGTGTTGTTATTGTAGACTGGGTAAAATTGACAACGCAATAGGCGGAGGCGAATTTATTTTTGTTTTACCAGAGAAGCGTCATAGTGATTATATCAATGTTACTTCGTTTGGTGTGTTAGGTAAACATAAAGCGTTATTTTTAGTAGCAAACCTGAAAGAAGCTTGTTCTAAATGAATAATAGAACTGGGCCATTTAACGAAGCCTTACTTGAAACACGTCAATTCCTTGGCTAATCAAAACCACATCGCATTCAATTCGCGCGTTTTCGTTCATTGTTACATAGAGTTTATGAAAGTCTATGGTGTTGGGCCCGGTGTGTAACTATAGGGGGCGAGTGAAGCCAAACTTATTGTTATTTTTCTATTATTGAATGGGCCTACTGTTTAGACGCGCCGGATGGAAAGCGGCGAATGAGATCTATGACGGAACGAGCGTGACCAGACGATGTCTATTCACTTCTGCTTTGAACACAGACGGGTTAAATGTAGAAGAGTTTTATCATAGTTAACTGGAAAAATGGGCCAGCAAAGATTATTTTTGAAAATTTGAATTGTCTAGGTTCATCACATTGCATGAGGAATGAGTCGGTATTAAGGTCACTTTTACACTTTTGGTAAGGAAACGCAAAAATAAGCTATATGGATCCGACTGATTGCCCCAGAGAAAAAATGGCACTAAATCAAGGGCCAAAGACGTGGAAAAATGTGATTAAACAAACCACTATGCTTAGCGTTTGTGGACTACGAGAAGACCTTCGATTCGATCGAGACTTGGGCGGTACTAGTCTCTCCAGCGGTGCCAAATTTACTATCGATACATTGAGGTGATAAAGTGTTTGGACAAAAACGCCACCATGTCAGTAAGTCTCCAGGAGCAGGACCCAAAACCGATACAACTGCAGCGTGAAGTGAGACCTGAGAATAGGTTTCATTATGACAGTTCAACAACATTCATTGCGTTATTTACGTTGTTTGGGAGACTCATTTTTCTAACACATTAAGCAATGGATAAGCAATATGCTTCAAAATGATACCGATTGATAGTAAGTCTGTTACGTAATTAGGGTGAAGGTCAAATGGACAGTTGATATGAGAACCAAAACGCTGACAAAAGCTTGTAATGTCATAAAGCTATTAGAGAAACTGCTACAAACGTCACTCAATAAAAAAGGTCGAGGAACGCCCGAAGCGATTTAAACTCGGACATTTTGGTTACATAGTTCATGATATAAAGATATAATCATTTCCGTAATTCAGTCTGTCTCTGTTTGCAATCTATTCACGCCTGTGTGGCTGGCTACCATAAGTTTTCATTACGAAGGCTTGATCATCGATATCGACCGCGTTTGACTCGTCGATTGGCCCGCTTCAAGGTTGTAAGAACTCTCAGCAAATGAGAGCGCCAAACGCGGTCGATATCGACGATCGAGTCTTCGTACTCATGGTAAACTCATGGTAGCCACACTGAACGGATTTAGAGGGAATTTAGCACATGTGTAGACCCTGACTTTAGTTATAACACGTTACGACATAGCATACGTTTTATTCTGGTAATACGTAAATACGACAAACACAGGCGTGTTTTTTCACCGTCAAAAGGAGCCCATTCACCTAGGCTCCTACTTTTCGAAACGTGTCCTTGGAGTGTTCCGAAGGCCTTCAGCTTTTGGGAGTTGAGATTTCCTCGAACCTTAACTTTGGGCGGTTCATTGAGTCCAAGGCTAAGGTGGCTGCCAGGAAACTTGGCGTTATCGCAAAGGTCCGGCAGTACTTCACACCTGGGTAGCTTCTAATGTTATACAAAGCACAGGTCCGTTCGTGTGTGGAGTACTGCAGCCACATTTGGGCTGGTGCTGCCAAGTGTCACCTGGCCACTTTGGATTCAGTGGAGAGACGTGCAAAGAGGCTGATTGGTGACCCTGATCTAACTCGAGTTGGTCTCCAAAGCCAGGCGTAGAGTAGCCAGCTTTTCGGTGTTCTATAGGATGCATTTCGGGGAGTGTGCGAGGGAATTGCATGATTTAATTCCCCCATCTCCGTTCCACCAGCGGACGACCTGTCGTACGGCTGGTTTCCACCCTTACGTTGTTAACACCACTACGATCCGGACGAAGCGTTTCGCCTCCTCCTTTATACCGCGTACATCGAGGGACTTGAACAATTTGCCAGCGGCGGTGTTTCCGTCGGACTACAATTTGAGTGTCTTCAAGGCTAGAGTGAATAGGCTCTTAATAAACTAGTGCGCTTTACCATCAACGATTGCGTCACTGCTTACCATCAGGCAGGATTGCGGTCAAGCGCTAGTTTATAAAATATTAAAAAAAGCCGTTTCCGTGGAATATCCATGATCAGCGTATAATGTTACAGTGCGAGTTGATAGATATCACAATGACTTGAATTTTTTGCCTCTATGACATGCCGGTTTCCTCAAGATGTTTTCTTTCACCGTTTTGAGAACAGTGGTGATGAAATAATTTATCATGCATGTTCTAGAGCCGAAAACTTAGAAGAACTCGGTGGTTCTCGGTGGTAGGCCATAATATCGGCTGCCGGCAGAAGTTACCACCAGACAAAGACTTGCTGCCAAGCGATTCGTCGTGTTCCGGCATGATGTCTGGTGAAGCCGTACGGAGGTTGGGTCTGAGCAGTTGTGTTGCGATGTGTGCCGGGTACGATGCGGTAAATGTTGTTGTGTCGGGAGTTTGGTCGTGGAGGGTCTCCAGATCAATCTCCTTCTGGCGCAGCATCGTTGGTCGCGTTGTTGGATTTAACAATGCATCACCTCGCTCAACTGACATTTTCCTTCCTATTCATAAAGTTTTTTAAGTCAATAAGTTTAATAAACTAGCGCGCTTTACCATCAACGATTGCATCACTGCTTACCATCAGGCGGGATTTGAGTCAAGTACTAGTTTATAATTATTAAAAAAAATGGATGTGACATCTACCAACTCGCACTGGACCAGCGTGGTAGATTACGGCCCACTCCCTCTCGCCGAGAGGAGGCCTGTGTCCTAACAGTGACAACATTATAGGCTGATTATATAATGGTACGGAACTCTTTGCACGAGTCGCGAGTCTGACTCGCACATGGCCGTTTTTTTTTCTTTTTTTAATTGTGAAATGTTAATGCCTGGGGCTGACACGTTACAAATGCCATTGCACTATTGCAGTTGTCTGATGTTTTAGTAGATAACGGTTAATGATACAAGACTAAATTAATAGTTATCTTTCGTCCTTTTCTTAATGGTATAGAGAGAAAAGGATACATTGAACTTAAATTACGTTTGTGAACAAAGGAATCGGCGCCGATATTAATACTGGCTGTGCCCCTTTTTTTAATAATTATAAACTAGTGCTTGACTGCAATCCCGCCTGATGGTAAGCAGTGATGCAATCGTTGATGGTAAAACGCACTAGCTTATTAAGCCTATGCACTTAAAAAAAACTGAGTGAATAGGAAGGAAGACGGCAGTTGAGCGAGGTGATGCAATGTTAAACCCAAGACCAACACAACCAAACGAAGCTGCGCTAGAGGGAGATTGATCTGGAGACTCTCCACGACCAAACTCCCGACACAACAACATTTGGCGCATCGTACCCGCCACACATCGCAACACAACTGCTCAGACCCGTCCTCCGTACGGCTTCACCAGACATCATGCCGGAACACGAAGAATCGTTTGGCGGCAAGACTTTGTCTGGTGGGTGGTAACTTCTGCCAGCAGCCGATATTATGGCCTACCACCGAGAGCCCTGTGGTTTTACCCGCTTAAGTTTCGATCCCGCAGGAATATCGGGATAAGAAGAATCCTATGTGTTATTCCTGGTTATAAACTGTCTGTAAGCCAAATTACATCCAAATCCGTGCAGTCGTTTTTTAATATTATATCATTCTGATAGAGTAACAAACATTCATCCATAACGTTTTAGAGACGTTGAGCACTTTTGTTGGATGGGAAAAAACACTAAATTCGCGGAGCTGGACCGACCTGACATGGTGATAGCTTTCCTTTTTTTTACCCTTTGTGTATGTGTTTTTTAATTATTTCAGTTTTCAGATCTGTCGACCACAACTTTTTTAAAATTTATATGGCAAAGTAACGTTTGCCTGGGAGCTATGTATAAAATACTAGTAATAAAGCCAGAGGAATACTTATTTCCATTCATTCTCTGGCATATACAAAGACTTTTTTTTTGGGACAAAACCCGCCACACTGTTCCCAACCCACTGCAACTCCTGAAAGCCAGAATCAACAGTGGAGACCGCCAGAAAAACGCCGAGCAATGAAGCTCGACCAGTCCCGGAGAAACGATTCAACTGTCTTGGGTCCCGCAACGAAATTAATCAGAAAAGAATAGCGGAGGAGTAAGAAAAAAGATATTTTTTTCCACTTCCCTCCATAATAAGCAGGAGACAGAATAGAACTAGGCCAATCGGCACAAAGGGACATTATTGCAACTGGGAGAAGCCCAGATTGCCAAGCACCACGGAATAAAATTTGATTAAGGTAATGGGTCCTAAGTAGGTATGTGCTATTACAATTGATTCCAATAATAGGTATGGCAAAAGCGCCTGAACGTTTAGGCGCTTTTGCCATATACAAAGACTATTAAACCCAGGTTTGAAGGACCCGGCCCGAGGCGACGGCGCGTTTTGTTCCACGCGCGCCTCAGTGAGATGTCAGCACTAAGTGACGGGGTCCACGAAGACCGATGCCTGCCAAGGCTGCAGTTTGTTCGAAAGAGATAACCATGGTTCTGGTGCACAGGCAAGTGAAGAAACACGGATGGGTTTTAGTCGGTAAAAGCCTGACACGCCTTTCCGCTCAGCCCAGAGCGGGAGAGACCATTTAAAGAATTCCCATCCGAAAAAAAAGGCCTGATAAAACCGAGGTTTTTATACAGACGGGAAGACCTGTGTGTACTGACCTTTCCCAATCATATTGGTGTCGTATTCCATTGTAATCTGAAGTATGTCATCATCATCTCAGCGTTAATCCCAGTCGCACCCGAAGCTTTTTCAGCTTTGGAGTCTGGGGTCACTGCTGATTTTTGCTAAACTTCGATATTTTCCGTGAAGCGACTGTCGTCTGACATCCACAACCCGAAGGCGATATCGAAGCATTGCAGTTAGACCAATTGTTGGACTTTGGAGGGTCCAACAACCCGTAACTACTGCCATTAGATGTTCGTATGGCAAACGGGATCAACGGCTTAACGTGCTTTCCGTACGGACAACAAAACAACTGAAATGGGAAGACCTGTGTTTACTGACCTTTCCCAACTATATTGGTGTCGTATTCCAATGTAATCTGATGTAATTACCATTATTTTAAATGGAGCAAGTGCCTATCTTGACATCCACAACAAGGTTGCCGAGTACTACGATAACCTGAAGACTATCAGACACTCTGGCTACAAGTTGAAATGTCAGCATGGTAGTAATTATAGTCCGAAGTCTTACAGAATGCGGTATTAAGATGTAAATACTGCGGGCTTTAGAGTTCCGTATAGTAATACTGAACTAGTTTTGAAACCGGAGTGTGCGCGGGAATTGTAGGAGCTAATTCCCCCATCTCCGTTCCATCATTGGATGACCCGTCGTATGGCGAGTGTCCACCCTTAGGCGTCGTCCTAATTGGCAAATGGGTGGATTTTCAAAATAGCATATTATTGGTGTGATTCTATTTTTTCACAAAAAAATTCACTACGCCTTATGTAATATATATCTAACACTGTTCTTTATATACTTATGTATGGTTAGTAGGTAATAAAATAACAAAACAATTATATACTACATAAAAAATTTAAAAATAGTATCGCGGAAATCATTTACCTCTCCGTTACTTTCATTACCTTGTTGAATAATTATTCAAAATCTCATTTGTGTGGGCTTAAATTTTATTTGATTTAATCTCATTTGTAATGTTTTAAGTATAAACTGAATATTTATTACTTTTCTTAAATCGAGATTTACCCCTGACATTGTTATATAACCATTTAAAAATTCGTCACAAGAATATCGTCATTTGTTTCCACGATTGTGGTTTCAAGAAATTTATTCAACGAAAATATTTAATAACAGTAACGAAATGCATTTCGGATAGCTTCCCCGGTGCGCCACTTTAGTCGTTGTGGAGATTCTTACTAGTCTGCATGTATACATAGTAAAATTACGTTTTGAAGTGAATTGATTTAAATTTGTCATCGAATTTCGTCATTAAACGATTGGAAATATTGCTGGTAAGTATATTTTGCTTTATTTTATTGATAAACGAGCATGGACAATATTGAAGTTCTATTAAATATGAAGTATTGTGTTATATTGTAGGTTTGCGTTTGCTTGGACAGGGATGTGTTTTAACTTGTTTCGTCATTAATCGTAACATCATTCATCGGGAATTTCTAGATGAGGTGAATGATTTCTTATGAGGAAAATGACATTTTTGTTACGTTTACAATGACGCTATATGGAGGTTAATGATTTCGGTGTAATAAATTAAGCATTTTAAAAGCAATACAATTAGGTTCCTCTAAATTTTATTAATAATAGAACAAGTTATTAGATGTAAATTAATAAAACTAAATTTTTTAAACTCTATTTGATTACACAGGTACAGCTATGGCTAAAACGAAAGCAGAACGTTTAGCCCAGCAAAGGCTGTGCAAAAGACGCAAGTTTGAGAAATAAAAAATGACCACGAACTATATGCATTAGAAAAAGAAGAACAACGAGCCAAATAAAAAAAAAAAACGTAAAGAAGAAAGGAAACAGATATCCATAACAGAAAAACTCCATGTCAACAAAGGAAATTGCCTAAACAGTGCAAGGTAAATTCGAAGAAATACAGATAGCACCAAAAAGGACAGCTTCCGTGGGGTTGCGGTAGCGAATGCGGCCACTGCACAAGGAGGCGCGGGTTCAATCCCCGCGCAGTGCAAATATTTGTATGCATCAATATGAGTATTTGCACTCTTTGTCTGGTCGTGCCTCGGAAAGCACGTTCAGCCGTTGATCCTGGTTGCCATACGAACATCTAATAGAAATCGTTACGGGTTGTTGTAGCCCTCAAAGGTCCAACAATTGGTCTAACTGCAATGCAGAAATATCGCCTTCGGGTTGTGGAGGTAAAACGGCAGTCGCTTCACGAAACATTTAGAAGTTTAGCTAAATCAGCAGTTAGACTGGTAAAGCGGACCCCAGACTTAAAGCTGGAAAAAGCTTCGGATGCGACTGGGATTAACGCTGAGATGATAATGATAGACATCGACAAAAAAAATCGTCATCGAATTTCCAAATATAGTTGTTCAAGCTAATGAAATTTCTGAACAAACTGATTTTAGATAAGACCTATTGGTTTATTAACAAAAGAAGACGTACAAAAAGCAGAAAGGAAGAAGATATCACGAATTGAAGAAAATAATTAAGTTGATAAATATTCTAAAGAACCTGTGGAAAATTAATAGAAATCAAAGAATGCAAATTTTAAGGCTACAAGTAAATCTCAACAACAAGAGTGACATCAAAAAACCCAGAATGATGATAGCACATAACTAAAGAGAAGACGTGTATAAATAAAAAGTTACGATTTGTACCATAGGAACAAAATCAAAGTGCTTATAGTACAAATCTTACTTAGAAAGATGTATTATAAAATTTTGTTCAAGATACAACCTGACACTGACCTGGAATATAAAGAAAAAATTAAATTCGCGGGCTACAACTACGCATGATTTTAAAGATGCTAGTAACTTTGGAGAAAAAAAAAAAGATTTTTGTGTATTTTATTTTGTTAAGTCCGTGTTTAGCAATCACAATATCTTATTAAATAATCATTTTGTGTCTTATTATATTTGTATTGTTTATTGCTTCAAATCAAAACATTTCTGTGATTTAAACCAACGTTAATTATTTTTTGAGCCTGGTTGCTTTCTGTTTAAACAAATCAAAGATTTTTTGAGACATATGTCTTAAACAATTAGTACTCGAATGTTCATATTTCTTCCATGAAGAGCTGATTGTAATCTCTGTGTTTCATTTGCATCATTAACGTCTACATCTTATCATTGACTTCAACAGACGATATCATTTACGTCTACACAACATCATTCACTTCAATGCGATATTTATATTTCATGATTTTTCTTTTAAATTTGGTGTTTAAATTATCGTTTAAATATACAAAAACATTAGTTTTTCAAATAACATCATGATTTTATTGATAGTTTTTAATTATTCAAGAAAAAAGCAATGTCACACAAAAATTATCATATTTAATCATAAAATGAAAATTCACCCAAATATCGCACGATGACGCGTTCTCTTCGTGCGATGAGTTCAAACATACAGATTTCATCAGAGTGTCCTATCCGTACAATCGATATTAAGCATTTCATGTGCTCGCACGATTAGTTGCGAGGTTCAAATTAGGACACTCCGATGAAATCTGTATGTTTGAAGTTGAAACGCGCTTTACCATCAACGATCGCATCACTGCTTACCATCAGGTGGGATTGCGGTCAAGCACTAATTACAACAAGTTACCAAATCGCCACGTTTAAAAGGATCTTACGTTTACTCATCCTCAATAGAAAAGGATGGATCCGGTACCCGAGGAGTTTTGTCTGGGTGCAATTGCCCGAAGAATCATATACTTAGTAAAAGCCAAATAAGTGCTAATGAATAGGCTAATATTTACTACAGGTTTTCAAGATTAGAGGAGCTTGTTTAAAAAGAAACGGGTTAAAATAAAACCCGAACTAGCTAGACCGGCTCGCGCTTAACATTATTTTTTTGCTGAACAGCACAGCGGCTGGCATAATGCCAGACGACATGACCAGGTCGATGCGACAGTATAAAATGCCAAATTCAATTGTTGTATTTGATAAATTTCAAAATTTTTTAAGCTTTTGGGCCATGAAAGACCTAATGACGGACGCCTTTCCTTATTCCTTAAGAGAAAGCTCACGGACGTGTGCATATTTCCCATCGGGATATATGGTGGACAAACATGAGACCAGACAAAGCAATAGAGGAAACCATGTAACAGGGGAAAACCTCAACGGCGGGCCTCAAGGTTTGCCAAGGAACGGAGTATTCTGGATCTCAAGACCTGGTTAAGAATACGACCATCAGTTCCATCCATAAAGATAACAGACGTCACTCGGAAAGCTGTCTGATCATCAACCTTTTTATCGTCCCACTGCTGGGCACAGGTCTCCTCGCATACACAGAAGTACCTATTAAGCGTTATCACCACGCTTGCTCAATGCGAGTTGGCGATTTCAGACTTTAAGTCGAGGTTTCCTCAAGATGTTTTCCTTCACCTTTATAATCAGTCATTGGTGTCCATGATATACTTAGAAAGTACATATAACTTAAAATAGTTACATTGGTACTTGCCTGACCTGGAATCACGCACACTCATACTTGAGAGGCTGGTGTTTTAACCACTAGGCCACCACGACATCGTAAGTACCAGCCTAGCTTTTTCCCAACTATCGGGTCGCATTGAATTTCTTCTCCGGAATGAGAGCTGGCTACATTCTTATAACTATACCGAGTGGTGCTGGAATGAAATGGAATTGGGCTGGACATATCTGCCGCATGTAAAACGACCAATGAGCCAAACGACTCGATGGGTGTTTCATAATAGCAAACGATATCGCGGCAATCCCAGACGGATATAGCGGGGTCAGATGGACTCCTTCAACAAAAACTGGTGCCCAGAGGCTTTATACAGAGAGTAGTGGAAGGAGGGTAGAGAGGCCTTCGCCCTGCAATGGAACATCACGGGCGTTTAATAATAATAATTATCTTAAGGAATTTGCTATTCTTCAACGATTGAAAACTGTCAAAAAATCAATTTCGTCGATACTATATTATGGAAAGGCAAAGAACTAGAGAGTAGCAGTAGATCACCATGTTTTTGGATAGCCAGTGAAGTAGATAAGTCCTGGAATGGACACTAAAGTATTGACACGCGTAGTGTGGGACGCAATCAAGCAAAATGGACAGACGATCTCAAAAAGCTGGAAAGACAGGCTACATTTTATGTCTCGTATGGTACTGGGCATATAATAGTACCATCCCATATCCTCCCGTGGGTCGTAAGAGGCGACTAAGGGAACTCTCACCAGGGAAGCGGGCAGCAGCGCTTCTCTTGTGGAATATCAAATGACTGCGATCCCCAACCCAACGGACAAGCGTGGGGATAATGCCCCTCAATGGAATGAAAGTCTTGGGGGACGCCTCTGTCCAGCAGTAGACCTCTATGAGCTGAGGAGAAGAAGAAGATGTCCAACAGCTGCCAGTGCACGACTGTGACTGAACGTTTTGATTAAATTGATGTGTTATGAAACGATCACAAGGCAATATCTCACAATGCAAGAATTTTTTCCCCAAATTACGAGACAGACGTTCCAATTTCTATAAATACTAAGAAAAACACATTCTTGAACCAAATTCAATGAAATTTAGTGATCGGCAAATCAAAGTGTTTATTTTTAATCTTGTCGTCTAGATTGGGTTGTCAGTCCAACACCGATTCCCTAGATCACAAAGTAAACTTAATTTAAGTTTATGTTAACTAATCTCATTAATAAAAGGACAGGAGATAAAATATTAGTATAATCCTGTCAAACTAAGATAAGATACTACATGGACAGTTTACAACACGATTAAAAAACAGGATTACTAAAAATACGTCAAATTACGTCAGGCGCGGACTAATTTGGTTTAGTTTAGTATGTGAAAAACGAAATCGACGCCATTACCTGCCTAGCTCTTTCTGAACTATGCCGGGTTCGCATTGACTTTCTTCTTCGGAATGAGAGCTGGCTACATTCAGGTCGACTTACATTATAACTAGTATATGTAGCTGAATACTAGAATTCTACATGGAGAGACGGTCTATCTGATCTCCATAACCAAGTTACCGGAACACAATAAGTCTTACATAGACTGGTTTTAGATTGATACGCCTAAAATTCGTAGTGGCCTCGTGGTTAAAACACCCGCCTCTCAAGAATGAGTGCGCGGATTCGATTCCAGGTCAGCCAAAAACCAATGTAACTTTTCTAAGTTATATGACCATTGACTGATTAAAAAGTGAAGGAAAACATCTTGAGGAAACCTGGCTTTAAGTCTGAAATCGCCAACCCGCATTGAGCAAGCGTGGTGATTATGCTCAATCCTTTTCTGTATGAGAGGAGACCTGTGCCCAGCAGTGGGACGATAAAAGGTTGATGATGATGATGATGATGACGCCTAAAATTCTGCCCAAATCTACCACGGATTGAACAAAAATTCTACTGTAGCAACAGAAACACGAAAATAACCGTAGGAACCGGTCTACGCTTATCAACAGATATATGTATAATTATATAAGTTAATATCGGTGGACGGCGATAGAAGGACCTTGACACGTCGGTGCTCTGGTTTAGAGTGTGGTTATCTAAATGTGGATTTCATGCAGCGTGGCAGGGAAAGAACGAAAAATGCTTTTATTGGTACAAAAGTCAAAAAACATGATTCTCAGCCTCCTAACGTAGAAACTAGAAATTCTTGTAGGTCAGACAAAAAAAAAACTGGTGTTCTACTGGTCAAGACTTACTGAACTGCCATTGTTTTTTCGGCTGTCATATTCGGAATGTTTTATTTGTAAGCAGGTAACAAGTCCCCTGATGTAAGAACGTACACGAAACAAAAGGACTACAGTTAAAGTGCGCTGTATTGCAATTCTCTACCCTCCATTACCGAGTGACTAGCACTAAGGAAAAAATTATAATAGGTGTACAATAAAATTTCTGCCGTTTAACAAAAGTTGTCCTCTTTAAGAGGTTACGTTGAAATTATCAGATGTAAATTGTGATATCGTAAGTTCGGACATCTGGTAAAAACATACACTTAAGAGTATTAGTGATTCTGCATCAGTATCACATATTTCTTTTTGTGCGAAAGTGCCAGGTTCTGTGCAGAATAAGCGTCATTTGCGAAAACTTTTGATTTACTTCTTTATTTTGAAAAAATCTGCAGTTGAGGTCCATCAATTGCTTGTAGAAGCTTATGGTGAAGCTGCTTTAAGAGAGATAAGTTGTCGTGAGGGGTTTCTTTGTGGTGATTTTGATCTGGAAGACAAAGAACCTAGTGGAAGACTGAAATCTTTTGTTAATCCATACTAATATTATAAATGCGAAAGTATCTCTGCCAGTCTGTACCGATTGTAATGAAATTTGGTAGACAGATAGTCTAGAGCCTGAGAAAGGACATAGGTTATAAAACATCCCGCTATGACCAATAGGAGCAGAGCAGTAACAAAAAATGTTGCGACAACGGGAGCAAACGCGGACGTACATAATACTCCCATTATTTTAACAGGCGCTTATTTTATATCAACTGAGCTCCTTCCTGTAAACTGAAGTCCACGTTGTTTATAATTTTGTTTACTATGTTGCTAATGCAGAATATATAAAAATAGATGTGTAAAACATCATGTGTGTGTGATGTGTGTGTGTAGATGTGTGTGTAGGTGTGTAATAGATGTGTGGTGTGTGTGTGAGTGTTTGTGTGCAAATTATATGATTTCTTAGTTAAAAGACTGCCTGTCACTGACAACAAAGACAATTGTTTTCTCCTGACATTTCCGTCAACTCACAAGTAAAAGAGCTTCCAGAACACTGTCTCAACATGACGATACAATGTTTATAATACCGGCGTGCAGACAGCATTGTTCACGGGACAATGGTAAATATTTTAATAAGTTTTGTCAAACAAAAATTGGTTCTAACTGCGTTTGAATGGTTTTATCGTTCTTTAGTTCTGGAGATTCAATGTTTGTGGTTCTTGCTTACATAACCTTTGCTGGACTTTGCCCCAATTTTGTATTACTTATATCCCACGAAATCTCAAAGTGCATTACACATCAATATCAGAAGGAATAGATGTGTCTATCGTATCATCATCATCAACCGTTTTATCGTCCCACTGCTGGGCATAGGTCTCCTCTCATACAGAGAAGGATTGAGCGTAATCACCATGCTTGCTCAATGCGGGTTGTTAGACCATTAACTTTATGGCTATAGAATTAAGGCTCAAGGTTGATTGGGCATATCTGACAGTTTAGGGTAGCTTGACCTGCTGACGTCCGTATTTTCGAGGTAAAACATGGAGAATTAAGACCCCGATTTTCAAAATAATATGATTGTACACAAAACTACTTTTAGAAGCAAAATTCTGCTAAAGTATGTTCCTTAGTGCTCAGTGATGGCCTTGTGGTATCGGCGCAACTTTTAGGTCATAGGTTCGAACCCCATCAGGCGCTTTACCATGTGTAATTTATTTCATCACTAGTGCTCCCAAAACAATGAAGGAATACATCGTGAGGAAACCGGCATGTCCCGGAGTCAAAACTTTGAAGACATGTGACATCTACCAACCCGCGCTGGGTCCTAGTGGTAGATTACGGCCCACTCACTATCTCTCACGAAGAGGAGGCCTGTGTCCCAGAATTTATTCCTCCTTTATACCGCGTACATCGAGGGACTGGAACAATTTGCCCGCGGCGGTGTTTCCGTCGGACTACAATTTGAGTGTCTTCAAGGCTAGAGTGTATTAGGCTCTTAATAAACTAGTGCGCTTTACCATCTACGATTGCGTCACTGCTTACCATCAGGCAGGATTGCGGTCAAGCGCTGCTTTATAATACGTAAAAAAAAAAAAAAAAAATCTAATGCCATCAAAAAGGTTACTCATAGTACGTATACTCTTATAACAAACGTATTATGTAAATACAAAACGGTACCGAGCCCTACTGTCACAATTGCCCGCATTTTGATGTAACGTAACATGTACAGACAGCCAATCAAGCTACTACAATCTATAAGATTTCATTATTAGATTTTCAACTTTATCTCTAATGCATTAAGGCTTAAAAGGGAACTCTAATGGTGCTTTCTCTATACAAACGTATTCCGCTGTTTTCTTCGTGGATAATGCTTCTAGAGCAATTTTTTTTTTCTTCAATTTTACACCGTGATCTTACGTGCCCCTATCATTTGATTTTTTCCGAAACATCTATACTAATATATAAAGCTGAAGAGTTTGTTTGTATGTTTGTTTAAGCGCGCTAATCTCAGAAACTACTTGTCCGATTTGAAAAACTCTTTTTGCATTGGATAGCGCATTTATCCGGGAAGGCTTTAGGCTACTGCTTTAACATCATGCTGCGACCATTAGGAGCGGGACATATAAAAAAAAACGTGGGTGAAACCGTGTGGCGCAGCTAGTAATTAATAAAAGGAATATGATACTTCAAAATCGCGAAAAATAACCCACTTTTAAAAAAAAGAAAATAATAGAAGCATAGGTATACTTTTCCTCTAAATTCTGATATAAAAATAATTCAGATCTGTAGCGTTTTTAAAAAGAAAACAGCGGAATACGAAACGTCTTTTGGTCAACGTTTTTGTAGGTAAAATCAGCCTGAACTGCAACTGTTTTTTTCGCACTTTACCGGGAGAGTTTCTTTAAATACCTATTTTCCAAATACCCAAGGTATTTGAGACATTAGAGTCTCCTCTTAATATTTGACAGTTTGGGGTAGCTTGACCTGCTGTCATCGGTAGAACAAAAACTTTCCAACGGCATACTATTTTTGCTCGTTCACATCCTATACTATTGTGTCGGACGCAGAACAGATAAAATACCTTAGTTATCTATTCCGTCGAACGAAGGACACAACTAACATGGTACTGGAGCCTAAAAGAAATATTCAAGGACAGCTTACCAACCAACATAAAAACGAAGGTCATGAACTCTTGCCTCTTGCCCTGCTTGACATACGGCCATAGAATAAAGAGAGGGAAGTACGTTATCTTCATACAAACGGACCGCGCGCGGCTTGTATGTGTGCGCCATAGTATCTATGCGTCGCCGCACGCACACCTAAACACAATATTAGAGTGCCTATGACTGCGCTAGTCGCGGCTAGCACGAAACGAGATTCGCGCGTCACGGCTTTTCGGCACATTAGCTTTTAAAAAATGATCACATAAACTGCAAAGTTGGTATGTCTATTTATGAACAAATAAAAGACTTATATTTTTCAAATTATATTTCTAAAAGTTATTTACAAGGATACGGATATATTACACATTAAAGTTTAATAACAACGCGTTTCGTAATAGTCGAAACCGAAGAAAGTAGGTATTTTTCTGTAGCTAATTTGTAATTTTGTATTAAATGTGTGATTCGATAGATGTTATGTTTGTATTATTTATATTTGTATTAATTAAAAATAAAAATAAATATGGTTCTTTATGTGTACAAAACTAAAAATAAAAATTACAAAAAAAAACTGACTAGTATATGTAAACTAAATACTAAGCAAATAATTTAAACATAAGCTCTTAGTCTATAAATATTTGTTAGCGGTTTGGGCGACAACCGTAACCGACGAAGCGCGGACAGTCGTCAACCCTAAGACAGTAGGCAATTAAATCGCGGATTGGGTCGCAGATAACCTACTTCACCTCTTTATTCTATGATACGGCTGCCAAACATGGATATTCAGCAATAACGTTAAAAATAAGATAGTAACATGTCAACGTGGAATGGAGCGCAGTATGTTAAACATCAAAAAAATTCAAAGAATACGTCACACAAAAATAAGAGAAGCAACAAATGCCAAAGATGGACTACAACAAGCGTTGACTCTAAAATGGAAATGGGCCGGACATGTAGCACGTTTGAAAGACCAGAGGTGGATCAAAATAGTTACAGCCTGGAAAGGCCCACTTCGCAAGATGAGAAGAGAAAGACCCTGTGCAAGATGGGAAGATGACGTAGTTAAAGTCGCCGGTGAAAATTGGTCTCAAATAGCCAAATATAGAGAAGACTGGTCATCCTTGGAGGAGGCTTCACCTGCAGAGGGGTTCTGGCAGAAGAGTAAAACCAAAAAACTTTTTCATTTCATATTTTGTTAAGTTACTTTTTATTTTATTATGTTACTTTAACTTTTTTAATTCATTACCTTCTACCTTCTTCTTTTAACTTCTTACCTTCTGTTCAGAAATAAAAGGCTTTTTTATTTTTTTTTATTTTATTATCTATTCAGTGGTGTTGACGCCTGATTAGTAAGTCTATTGACTTGGTTTCTGACCTGATGGCCTTATAGCTTTTTTGTAATCGACTACACGATTTGTCGTTGGGTGGCAAGTCACAAGCATTTGAGCAGGGGCCTTAGTCTGTTATTTTTATAAATTTGTCATTTAAACACGAACCCTGGTCCACAAGTCGTGGTGGCCTAGTGGTTAAAACACCAGCCTCTCATGTAAAGTGTACGGGTTCGATTCCAGGTCAGGCAAGTACCAATGTAACTTTTCTAAAGTTATATGTACTTTCTAAGTGTATCTTGGACACCAATGACTGAAGGTAAAGGAAAACATCTTGAGGAAACCTGGACTTTATAAGTCTGAAATCGCCAACTCGCATTGAGCAAGCGTAGTGATTACGCTCAATCCTTCTCTGTATGAGAGGGGAGACCTGTGCCCAGCAGTGGGACGATAAAAAAAAGGTTGATGATTGAAACACGAGTCCATTGTCATTGTGCCTAAAAGTTAGTAATCGGCTAAATTCATAATGATCGATCAATAATCGGTCAGTAGTCTTATAATGGAATGGTGATAGTATCACATTGCCGTATTTCCGTTATTATGAAACCCGTTATTAGAAAAGATTTTCCAAAAACTACTTCTCAATTTGAACATTTATTAACATGGAGTGGAGTGGGACCAGATTTGACACGTTTTTAATACCGGGAATTGACGTTCTTAGTGATTAACTACATTGATCAATGCAATATACACTGAAAAAGCGAACCACCTAAGAATAGCTAACGTTGCCTGAAGTGCCAACTTCAAAATGACATTTTCAATCGACATTAATTTGACATTCAACAGACATAAACCACAACTAAAATTGAAGAAAAAACACACCAATGAATATGAAAATCTAGCCATATTTGGACATGGCAAAAAAAAACCTCGTAAGACTTATACGACCACAATTTTCAACGTCTAGCAAGTTTTTAAATGGTATGGACACACAAATGTCACCAGAATCGAGCGGCGAAGGCCAATTGAGATAACTGAATGGGATTTATTTTAAAAAAGGTGTTGATATTTCAACATATTGTGTAGGGAAAGGATACGGTAGAAATGAGAATGGGTTTATAATCCATACTAATATTATAAATGCGAAAGTAACTCTGTCTGTCTGTCTGTTACGCTTTCCCGCTTAAACCTGTGAACCGATTTTGATGAAATTTGGGACAGACAATCTTTAGACCCTGAGAAAGAACATAGGCTACCTTTTATCCCGGAAAAATTTGATGTTCCCGAGGGAAATCTAAAAAGCGCAATATAACCGAAATCCACGCGGGCGAAGCCGCGGGCGGAAAGCTAGTGTATACAATATGTAAAGAAAACCCTGTCCGATCCGTGAAGGTGTTGTTAGGTATCGATTACTAGTACTAACCCGCGGTTTCACCCGCATAACTTTTGATCCAGTGGGAATATCCGGATCAAAACATCCTACTTATAAAAAATCCGTGAGTCAAAGGAGATGTTTCAGAAATGTATGGAGCCTGGGCCAGCACATTGTACACTTAATGCTAGGTATAGTTACGCTATAGTTAACTGTTTTTAATGTTAATTTCCTATATTTTGGCTTAGTTTTTATACAGATACAATTTAACTCGACCAAGGAGTGCAACACAACTACTAATAAATATAGTGGTCAGCAATAAGCGAAATAAGATTTTGACAGTGACATTTGATTGACGTGTTATGTATCTAAGGCTAACGTATCTATGTTATCTGCCAGATGACTGCGAAAAAAAGAAAACATGAATTCCGAAAATACGGCCCATTAAATACACACAATCAACTCAAATCAACACTCGACACAAACATAACGGGAAAATAGAACCGTCAAAGTCGCCAATCAAACGTCATAACCACTGTCATAGCTACCTTAATAAAGGGTTATCTCACTAAAAAACGTTTCAAATAATTAATTATATACACTTGTATTTTTATTCAAATTAATTTAGTAGTATTTTTATAAAAATCTTTTATTTTTTTCCTTTTTATCTATATAGCGTACATAGTGGTGGCCCAAAATGAAATATCTCCTTTCATCTAAATCCATTCGCTAGTTTTTGCGTAAAAGAGTACCTAACAAACGTCCAGATAAAAAACACAAAAATTATCGTTACAAAAACCACCAACCATTTCAGACGAAAAGTTTTTTTTTTCATAAAAAAATATCCCCAGCATACCGTTACTTGGACTATAGATAAAGATATTTATATCGCCAGCAACAATTGCAGTATAACCATTTCGCTCCAACTCAGGCTGTCTCGCTCGCACCGATCATGCGAATGCATTGCATCGAATCGTGCGCATTTTTATTTAGTTATTTTTATAGCCTACCAGTGATGAAAAATCCCGTTCGGGTTTTTTGATTGTCGTAATATCTTTGGCAAAGTAAGGTGAGCTTTTGCAATATATCAGGTTTTATTTCTTAGTCAAGTTTTGACCTCCAAAATGACATTAACATTATAATTAGGTAAGCGTTATGTTAAGAGTCTATCTGAATAGTCGTGTTGTTAAAGACTAAAGCTAACTTGCGCCATAAATCACTAAGTTTATTTTAGCGCTAAACGAATGGAAATCATCGTTCAGTTTCTTCCAATCTTATGAAGATGACAATGACGGAATTGTGTTTAGAATAATTGTTTGGCTTCGGATGGATGGCATATAAGTAAGTACCATATCCCAAGGAATTATATCATGGTTGGTCTTTCGGAATACTGAAGTAGAAAGCTTAAAACGGGCGACAAAGTGTGTCGATGAGCAGTTTCTTTGGTCACATTCTTCTCCCCGGCTAAAGCGCTAGGAAGTAGCGAAAAGTGGTCTTGAGGGACTGTCTTATGCAATCATCATCATCTCACCGTTAATCCCAGTCGCACCCGAAGCTTATTCAGCTTAGGAGTCTGGGGTCCGCTTTACCAGTCTAACTGCTGTTTTGGCTTAACTTCGATATATTCCGTGAAGCGACTGCCGTCTGACCTCCACAACCCGAAGGCAATATCGAAGCATTGCAGTTAGACCAAGGACTGTCTTATGCAATATAATCTTTATAATCTTTGTCATCTATTAGTATTACTAGTATACGTTTGTATTTGTTGTGACACGACCGTGTAGTCAGGAGGCCTGGAGACCTGTAATGTAACACAGGTTGTCCTAGTACAGGCTCCAGTTTCCACTACATCGTTATATCATATATACTTAATTTTGTGTCTAAATTATGTTTAATTATTTGGTGGAAAAAATAAACGTTTATTATTATTAATAATATTGACGTTAAAAAAGTGCTGATTCTCAGCCTAATTTGAATTAATGACTTTTGATTTTGAGTTAAACACTAGGTCGATAGAAGACTATAGTTGAGCCAAATTCGATAAAGAATAGAGGTAAACAAACCGTTGCTAGGCAACGCGTTGTTTACGTCTAAAAGACAGATGTTAACAACCTTTTCTACATACATGATTTTCATAAAAGTAATAATCCTACTTCCTACTAATCTAAACAGTTTATTTATGTTTAGATATTTATGATTTGCATAGAACGCTTAACCTATTTGAATGAAATATGACATACATGTAAGCTAATTTCCTAATAAGTTACATTTTATGATACATATATATTATTATTAGTCCATTTTTGAAAATATCACAATGCATGTGTTATGTAGTTGATTTAGAAGTAATTAAAATACGCGAAATTGTATTGACAAATGCCTCAACTTTATTCATTGGTTGAATTCCACAAAATGTGTTTCATATCTGGATTTCATCCATCTTTCTTTTTTTGTAGGGCTATCGCGTAAAATTAATGTCGACTTTTTAATGGTTTTTCGAAATACCAAGTTATTATGCATGTTATTTTAGTGATTCTATTGAAATATGCTGCAATAGGGATTGTTAATAAATAGTTAGCATGTAAAAGTCGATAATCATGTAAATAACAGGAGATTTGTAAAACGTGAGTTGTGATAACCCTAAATTGGTTTGTTTACCTGTATTCTTTATGGAGCTTGGCGGGAATATAGAATTAAAATAACTGTATAAACTGAACAAAAACGATACCAAACCGAAGGTTTCCGATCTTCCTCGAATCAAAAGAGCACAGAATATGACAGCGGTGAACGGTGAAGGCAAACATTGTGACGAAATCTGCATGTCCTGGAGGCAAAACTTCGTAGGCATGTGACATCTACCAACCCGCACTGGGCCCGCGTAGTAGATTACGGCCCTTTCCCACTCACCGAGAAGAGGCCTGTATCCCAAGAGTGAGAACATTATAGGCTGATTAATTTCTATACAACAGCATATCACTACTGAATTTTGACGTCCTCCGTGGTGCAGCGGTCAACACCTACCTGCGACGTGGAGGCCCCGGGTTCGATCCTCGGCCAAGTCATGATGGAAAACGATATTTTCCTGATTGGCCTGGGTCTTGAATGTTTATCTATATATGTATCTATTATAAAATATAGTATCGCATCGTTAAGTTAGTATCCCATACCACAAGTCTCGAACTTACTTTGGGGCTAGCTCAATCTGTGAATCATCACGAAAATTCTTACAGAGACAACTTTGCATATATCCCGGTATTTCACAGTTGAACGCTAGGGAAACAACCTATTAACTAATTTAATGAAGGAAATTAGTTTCCTTCACATTTACATTAAGTATATCGTTTTGTAAGTGGGTTTGCTGTTCCAGCTTACGCCAAATGAGTCTGAATATTAGTTCAATACCATGAGTCTAATGGTTATTGTGTATGGTCCACAAAATGTTACGAAACCCCTACTCTAGAATGCACATATGTATGTACATATCTACAAACGCCACAACAACTCGTCATACGTCATTTGTTGTTTGTTGTTTGTCACATAGTTCCTACATTTTTTTTTTATTATTTATAAACTAGTGCTTGACTGCAATCCCGCCTGATGGTAAGCAGTGATGCAATAGTTGATGGTAAAACGAACAAGCTTATTAAGCCTATTCACTTAAAAAAACTGAGTGAATAGGAAGGAAGACGGCAGTTGAGCGAGGTGATGCAATGTTTAACCCAACAACACGACCAAAGATGCTGCGCCAGAGGATGATCTGGAGACCCTCCACGACCAAACTCCCGACACAACAACATTAGGCACGCACATCGTACCCGGTACACATCGCAACACAACTGCCCAGACCCGTCCTCCGTACGGCTTCACCAGACATCATGTCGGAACACGACGAATCGCTTGGCGGCAAGACTTTGTCTGGTGGGTGGTAACTTATGCCGGCGGCTGATGTTGTTGCCTACCACCGAGAAAACATCTCGCAAGCAGAGTTTACCGTACAACTAGATATAAAAGTTCTCCATATCAACTGCCGGATGATCCTCCCTTTTGTATGGACGATAGTTAAAACTTCTTTTAATTGAATGGAAAATTACTGAAAAATTGATTAGGTATTTTTTTCAACATGGATCAGATAGGTTTTAGCTGTATTTCCCCTCGCTTACGGAGAATACAGTCGTAACGTTACGAGTTATTACTGCATATCGCGTAGTTTTCGTAGCTACAGTAAACCTAGACTTTTGCTGGCAATTACACGTGGTTGCGTTGCCGTCCCTTTCATACGTTAGGAGCCAGTATGTCCGTCTCTATCTACGGCCTTTAGCGTCTTGGTTAGAGTTATTGCTTTGCTGTTTCTTGGCTCGGGTAATTGTGTTTTGGTCAGTTTGCCCTTGTTGGAAAACTTCGATGATTAATGGCAAATGTAAGAGTCAACTTTTGGGTATGTGGGAAAAAACTGAATTTATTTATTCTTTTGCACACATGACATGTACATGGGCGGACTTCATGCCTTAGGCATTCTCCACCAGTCAACCCCAGGTGGTGAAGAGATAAGATGGTAGGTACTTTAGCTTGATTTTCTTTCAAAAGGAAAAAAAAAAGCCCCTATAATTATTAAAAAAATACTTAAATAAGCTAAATATACATACATACTATTACCAAAATATATACTTATAATATATACATAAAAAAAAAACTAAAATTTGGGAGAAGGGTGTAGCAATAACTCTACGCTAGTTGTTGCGAAAATAACTCTGCAATTTCTGGAATTTGTTTTTTGTTACTGACGAATAATAATAATAATAAACGTTAATTTTTTTCCACCACATAATTAAACATAATTTTGACACAAAATTAAGTATATATGATATAACGATGTAGTGGAAACTGGAGCCTGTACTAGGACAACCTGTGTTACAGGTCTCCAGGCCTCCTGACTACACGGTCGTGTCCACCACTACTAGCCACCCCAACAGCCAGGACCAATTTACTAGCCAGGACACCTCTTGTCAGAGCGATGGTCAACATAAACCTTCTCCATACGAGGCTTGATATATGGACATGTCACTTGAGTGAGTTCGCAAGAGTTCTTTTAATGACACTGTGCTATCCAGCATCCTAGTGGCGTTGCACTCTGTTGGAATCATTTTGAAGATATTGCTAATCTATTCCTACAAATGTCCGAAAATGTGTTTGCTCAACAAACTTTGTATCGAATATAAAGTTGAAATGTTGTATAAAATTTTAGTATTATTTTTAAGTTACTTTTTTTTATATTTTTTATTTTATTGTTTAAATTTTATTGATTTGTTTTAATTAAATTTTATTTATTATATGTGTAACTTTCCAAAAGGTAGGTGGGGAAATGTATCCCTGCTGCCGCATTAGGTTAAGCAATCTGTAATGGTAGTAAGTGTAAGATTAAATAAATAAATTAATTAAAAAAATCTAATAAATTCAAAATTATGTACTGAATCCATGGTAACAGCACCCTAATTGTGTAAAGCGTCATTACTATCAGTTAGAATCATTTCGAAGCAAATTGCCAATCCAATGCTTCATATGTATGTTTTTTTTTTGATAATTATAAACTAGAGCTTGACTGCAATCCCGCCTAATGGTAAGCAGTGATGCAATCTTTGATGGTAAAGCGCGCTAGTTTATTAAGCCCAATCACTTAAAAAACTTAGTGAATAGGAAGGAAGACGACAGTTGAGCGAAGTGGTGCAATGTTAAACCCAACAACACGACGATGCTGCGCCAGAGGGAGATAAATGTGGAGACCCTCCATGACCAAATTCCCGACACAACAACATTTGGCGCATCGTACCCGGCACACATCGCAACACAACTGCTCAGACCCGTCCTCCGTACGGCATCATCAGACATCATGCCGGAACACGACGAATCGCTTGGCGGCAAGGCTTTGTCTGGTGGGTGGTAACTTCTGCCGGCAGCCGATGTTATGGGCTACCACCGAGAAACTATATACAACGTGTAACAAAAAGGGTATATACATACCAAGGGCATGGCATCTTTAGATGATATTAAACGATATCGGAAGGGTTTCAACTCAAAATAAAATACTCAAAAAATTAGTACCAAATTTTCGGTTTCGTGTGTTTCTTAAAATAAAATCATAACAAACGTGGCAGCACACTACATACGTTAATAACTACTCGTTACCCGTAACGTTACTTGCCAAAATCCGATAAATGTCATCAATATCTCTGTGCGACTAGAATGATAATAGCCTATCACAGGCGGTGTTTTTCCTCATAACTTCCTAACATAAAGAGATAGGATTAAAAAACCCTTCCAATATCGTTTGATATCATGTAAAGATGCCATGCCTTTGTTATGTATATACCCTTTATGTTACACGTTGTATAGTATGTTCGAAATTGTCTGCTCAAAAACGTAAATAACGCAATGAATGTTGTCGAACTGTCAAAATTTAAATCAAAATGTCAAATTACAGTACTGGTTGCGCTTTGAAGTGTATACTTTCTGTTTCATTAAACAAAGGACAGAAGTCAAACATTAGACTGTCAAATTAGTGCGCTCCTGACGTAACCTCGCATATTTTTAGTCGCCATGTTTATAATCGTGTCTAGTTTAGTCTATGGAGTATCTTAATTTGACAGGACTAAACTAAAATGTTATCTTATATCCTTTTCTGAGATCAGAAAAAGATATAAGATAACATTTTAGATCAGATTTCATCTGATCATAAAGTTTAACTAGGAAGAAATAGTCAAAGAAGTCAATTCCTACTATCACTATAATATCAATGAAAAGCGAAATGACTTAAGAGGGGACTCTAGTGGAGTTTTCTCCATACAAATGTATTCCGCTGTTTTCTTCGTGGATAACACTTTAAGGTGCGTATTACAGAACGTCACTCAAACCTCAAGCTCTACTTAAATCTCGTTTGAAGCCTTTTGATTGGTTGAAACTTATGTGCGTTGAAACTTATGTATATTGCGTATGGTGGTAGACAACAACATCAGCCGCCGGCATAAGTTACCACCCACCAGACAAAGTCTTGCCGCCAAGTGATTCGTCGTGTTCTGGCATGATGTCTGGTGAAGCCGTACGGAGGACGGGTCTGAGCAGTTGTGTTGCGATGTGTACCGGGTATGATGTGCCTAATGTTGTTGTGTCGGGAGTTTGGTCGTGGAGGGTCTCCAGATCATCCTCTGGCGCAGCATCTTTGGTCGTGTTGTTGGGTTAAACATTGCATCACCTCGCTCAACTGCCGTCTGTCTTCATATTCACTCAGTTTTTTTGAGTGAATAGGCTTAATAAGCTAGTGCGTTTTACCATCAACGATTGCATCACTGCTTACCATCAGGCGGGATTGCAGTCAAGCACTAGTTTATAACTAATAAAAAAAAAAAAACTAGTTTTAAGTAATGCTTAAGCAGACATCAATGCTTGAGTTTCCTTCTGGAATACGGACCTTAGAACAATGATTTTTTTTTTCTAAAATTTCACTCCTTGATTATACGCGCCCCTACCATTTGATTTTTTCGAAAACTTAATTAATAAAAGAAATATGATGTTTCAAAATCCCGAAAAATAACCCATTTTTACCGCGATATTCAGACGACTATTACACAAATGTAATAAGTTTTTGACAAAAAAGAAAGATTCAAAGTGGCGCGACGGCAATAGTTTCTTCAAATACCTATTTTTCAAATTCCTCGGCACTAAAGTCCACTCTTAATTACTTGTCTTTGTTTATAACGCTTCCCGGCTAAAACAACCGAACGGATTTGAATAAAATTTGGCAGATAAGACCACCATGAATTGGATTAGGGCATAGAATACGTTTTAGTCCCATATTCTAACGGGACCGAGACTTGTGAGGGTGAAACCGTTGCGGGCAGTAAGTTATTAATATTGTGAAGCGACTGATATTTGAGCTTAATTAGATTGACTGAAACCATTGAGGTTACTTGTATGAAGGCTCATTATAATACTGTCTACTTTCCGTAGTCGGTGTTTGAGGTGAATTTACAGGCCTCCAGAGCAAATTTTTTTTAATAATTATAAACTAGTGCTTGACTACAATCCCGCCTGATGGTAAGCAGTGATGCAATCGTTGATGGTAAATGTGAATGTAAATCTAAAGTAACCTACAATGTAAACATTGACGCACGTTGGATTGGATGCGCGTGCGACGAAGCACAAACCACAGACTATATTAGAAAATGCTGAATGTCAAACCGGAATCAGATGTACATATGTCATTTCGGAGGATGATATTCTCATAGTTTTTATATAACCTGTATTTTTGTTTTTATATACCTGTTTGTGTTGTTGAAATTGTACTCTCACCACTTACAATTGGATTTACTTTTTATATCTTTTTATTATTACGTTTTTATTTTTATTGTATTACCGGCTCGGTGTACTTTTAATTGTTTGTTGCATCGGGTGACGTCTTTACGTCAACGCCGGCTGTCGCTGAAAACCAGCGCTGAGCTCTGTTTTTTGCAAAGAGTCGCAGCATAATGCTGAACGACAGCCGTTTTGCGTGGATATGACGCATGTTTCCCTCAACAATTTCTTATTTTTATGTTTTTGTAAACGCTTGCGTCATGTTTAGTGCAAATAAACGTTTTTTCTTTCTTTCTTTCACTAGTTTATTAAGCCTATTCACTTAAAAAACTTAGGAATAGGAAGGATGACGGCAGTTGAGCGAGGTGAAGCAATGTTAAACCCAAGACCAACACGACCAAACGATGCTGCGCTAGAGGGAGATTGATCTAGAGACTCTCCACGACCAAACTCCCGACACAACAACATTTGGCGCATCGTAACCGCCACACAACGCAACACAACTGCTTAGACCCGTCCTCCGTACGGCTCCACCAGACATCATGACGGAACACGACGTATCGCTTGGTGGCAAGACTTTGTCTGGTGGGTGGTAACTTCTGCCGGCAGCCGATGTTATGGCCTACCACCGAGAAAATGTAATAAGCTAATGGCTAATGTAGTAAGTCACGCTTTTAGTCATCACTATTGTAGGGATAACTTCTCGTGCAATCATATCGGTGGGAAGAAGTTGAAAATAATTTTATATGTCGGTCTATTACTCTTTCGGAGAGTATCGGTCGCCTAATCGACTATCTACTATGATTCCCCCGACATTATAGTGGACGAAGTCGAGGGCAAAAGCAAGTACATGGATAAAATTGAGTGAAAAGAGACAAAATGGTCAATAAAGGTTAAGCAGGTAAAGGCACAAGGCAAAGGTGTAGTCGTGGTAGCCAAGTGTTTAAGACACCAGCCTCTCAAGCTCGCGCGGGGCGCGGGTTCGATTTCAGGCAAGTACCAATGTAACTTTTCTAAAGTTATATGTACTTTCTAAGTATATCTTGGACACCAATGACTAAAGGTGAAGGAAAACATCTTGAGGAAACCTGAACTTTGGATCTGAAATCGCTAACCCGCAATGATCAAGCGTGGTGATTACGCTCAATCCTTCTCTGTATGAGAGGAGACCTGTGCCCAGCAGTGGGAGCTTGAACAAAAGCCATTACAGAAAGTACTCAGTTGTTATCAAACGAAAACGCTCGAAACAAGGCTGAATATAACTAAACTAACTATAATCACGAATACCTTGAAAAAACTGTACTAAACTATAAAGATCACGGTAGTTCACTAACCTATTCTCTGACCTTAAAATTGTTCTCAATTAAAACTCCATAATTTGTTACACGAAAGGTATGTTCTCACTAAGGTGTTTAGATAACGCGCGGTTTTGCTGTTTCTATTGTCGTGGTAGGCCATAACGTCGGCTGTCGGCAGAAGTTACCACCCACCAAACAAAGCCTTGCCGCCAAGCGATTCTTCGTGTTCCGGCATGATGTCTGGTGAAGCCGTACGGGTCTGAGCAGTAATTGTGTTGCGATGTGTGCGGGGTACGATGCGCCAAATATTGTTGTGTCGGGAATTTGGTCGTGGAGAGTCTCCAGATCAATCTCCCTCTGGCGCAGCATCGTTGGTCGTGTTGGTCTTGGGTTTAACATTGCATCACCTGGCTCAACTGCAGTCATCCTTCCTATTCCTAAGTTTTTTAAGTGAATAGGCTTAATAAAATAGTGCGCTTTACCAACTACGATTGCGTCACTGCTTACCATCAGGCGGGATTGCAGTCAAGCACTAGTTTATAAATATGTACATTTAAAAAAATATTTAAATCATTGACATTCTACTTTCGCGTAGTAGTTTGTTCTTGTTTATTCAAAGCCTATTCACTCAAAAAAAACTGAGTGAATAGGAAGGAAGAAACCAACCAACGATTAAACCCAACAACACGACCAACGATGCTGCGCCAGAGGGAGATTGATCTGGAGACCCTCCGCTACTAAACTCCCGACACAACAATTTGGCGCCTCGTACCCGGCAAACATCGCAACACAACTGTTCAGACTGATCCTCCGTACGGCTTCACATGACTTGGCATGTTCCAGAATCATATCCGTAGTAACTATTCTCGAATTGATGTCTCTTTTCTCCTGTGTAGGCATCTGCAGAATGTTCAGATCGTTAAAAGTCTAATAAACACTCTTACCAAGGGGTATCGTCTAACCTACTAGGTATGACTCGGTTGTGGAAGTCAGATAGACTGTCGCTTTATCGTATTTAGCTGCATCCATCAAGAGGGGACATACTGCAGAGGAATTTGTAAAATAGGTATTTGATGAAACTATTGCTGTCGCACTGCTTCCAACCTCTCCCGGTAAAGTGCGAAAAGGACAGTTGCAGCTCAGGCTGATTTTACCTACAAAAACGTTGACCAAAAGACGTTTCGTATTCCGCTGTTTTCTTTTTCAAAACACGACAGATCTCAATTATTTTTATATCAAATTTTAGAGGAAAAGTATACCTATGCTTCTATTATTTTCTTTTATGTCAAAAACTTATCACTTTTGTCTAATATTCATCTGAACATCACATGAACACCAACAATCATCATTTTCGCGATTTTAAAGTAATCAGTAATAGTAGTAGTAGTAGTATCAGTAGTAAGTAGTAGTCTGAAATCGCCAACCCGCATTGAGCAAGCGTGGTGATTACGCTCAATCCTTCTCTGATGAGAGGAGACCTGTGCCCAGCAGTGGGACAATAAAAGGTTGATGATGATGATGAAAGTATCGTATTTTTTTTTATTACGCAAGTTTCGGAAAAGATCAAATGATAGGGGCACGTATAATCACGGTGTAAAATTGTAGAAAAGAGAATTTGCTCTATAAGAATTACCCACGAAGAAAACAGCGGAATACGTTTGTATAGAGAAAGCACCACTAGAGTTGTCTCTTAAGCCTGGAAGCCAAAAGTGTTAAAACATGAAGCAGATGATATCTTTCTGCATTACTTTACATACGGTAGCTATCTACTACATCAACTAGCTAACACATTATGCTATCTGCAAGTTAACGAATACGATTAATCGATCAAATATTCAGATAATACTAATAGAATATCGTAATAAATTTAATATAAACCAGCATTTTCCTCAAAAGAAAGCTATGCAATCACTATATCGAGTGCCATTTAATCAATTAGAACCTTGATAGTACTTGTCAAAGGTTGATAACCCTTACTGCTTATCTTCGTTCCTTTGGAAGCACAGTTTATACTTTATTACATTGGGTTAAGGGATATATTGCAACTAGCGGCCGCCAGTGACTTCGTTCGCGTGGTTTAGTTATGCTCCGCGATTTACGTGATGTTATATAGCCTAAAGCCTTCCTGGATTAATGCGCTATCCAACGCAAAAAGAATTTTTCAAATCCGACCAGTAGTTCCTGAAATTAGCGCGCACAAACAAACAAACTCTTCAGCTTTATATATTAGTATAGATAAGGGGAAACAAAAATCATAGACAAACACAAACCTCCTGTTTTCGTGAGAGGGAGTGGGTCATAATCCACCAATTAAGTACAGAACAGGCTGGTAGATGTCAAATTACTAGGAAATGGAGAAGGGTGGGTTTTTGCCCTACCGTCAATTATAATTTTACAATTTAAAAGTCCTCCGCGTGGTAAGGACCTTAGAATAGTACCAACCCATATCCTCCCGTGGGTGCTGCGATCCACAACCCGTCTGCCAAGCGAGAGAATAACCAAATGTAATGGAAAACCTTGGTGGAGGCCTTTGTCCAGCAATGGACCTCTATAGGCCGAAGAAGAAGATTCTAAATCTAAGATTATTTGCATCAATAGCTTGACAATTTAAAAGAGTGTCCATGGAGTTTCTTGCTTGTTAGAAGAACGGTCTTCTCCATAGGTACCTACTCTTTGGAATGGGCAACAACTAGCTTCACCTTACTGACTGACCGACCTTCTGACAATTCATAAGTGCCTGTAACTGGTTTATTTGTAATAAATGATTTGATTTAAAATTGCTGATTATCAAATTAATAAAAAATAAAAAAATACTAGATATTGCAAGTCTTTGAATATTTGCATCTAGATGTTTTCTTTCACTGTTTTGAAAGTAGTGGTGATAAGTAAAGTGTGTGCCACTATTACTAAACTCAATAAACGAGCCTATCCAATGGAATACCACTGCTCTTGTCCCATAAATAGACGTTATTACCATCTTATATACAGGGTGTATCTGACATCGTAACGCAAACTTCGCGAAAAGACTACACCGCATGCCACTAATAAAATTATGATAGTCATTTATATCGTTAATGAACGGTTACAGAATTACCAGTATTTAAAAAAAAAAAAGTGTCGGCTCGGCCTTTGAACGTTGCAAGCGTGCCGCCGTGCGGATTTGTAGGTATGACGTTGATCCCTGATGTGAACTCCATTAAATCAGCTAATAAGATAGTTTTTCGAGTTTTCTTGAAATTGCGCTTTTTTTTGTGAAATTAGCGAATTAATTATTTTATACTTTAAAATCTTATTGGATTATAAAAGTTACATAGCAATTATGAACGGTCTAAAGTGAAAAAAACTGCAGGTTTTTTTTAATCATGATAAAGCCGACGAATAATTCCACCACTGGGGGGTTCAGAATCACGTTCTGGATCCATGGCACCCGTTTGTGATGTCAGATACACCCTTTATAGTATTTTAATGCAGTAGTTTGCATGTTAATTCTGCATTAACATAACGATAAAAGTAACGGTTAAACGTAAACTTAAGAAGTTTGCGTGTAATGTCATCTTATTTTTTTAAACGCAACAACATTAACAAACAAACCACATTGATAATTCCTTACTTAAGTTACTGCCAAGGGTTGTTTACTAACTCATAATTTTCAATTAAGGTAACTCGTAAAAATTCTAGGGAATTATTTCATATTTATTCATTTAAGCTCCCCTTAAATGAATAAATATGAAATAATTCCCTTGAATTTTTACTTCAAAATTCGTTGATTGTAAAAAGACAATCATTTTTAATTAAATCTGAATAACAAAAGAGGAAAATTAAAAATTTCATTACAAAGACGCGAGGCGAAACGCTGCGTCTGGATCGTAATGGTGTCAACAACGTAGGTAAGGGTGGCTCCTTATGTTGTTGACGCCCCTACGATCCAGACGAAGCGTTTCGCCTCGCGTCTTTTACACCACGTACAGACGACAGCACACCAAGCTACTACAATCTGTCAGGTATCTTTATTAAATTTTCAACTTTATCTCTGAAGCGTTAAGGCTCAAGGTTGATTGGGAATATTTGACAGTTTGGGGGTAGCTTGACCTGCTGTCGTCATGTCGTTTGTCGTACATCGACAGACTGCAATAATTTTCCCGTCTAATTACATGTGATATCAAGTCTGGAATGAATAGGCTCCAATAAACTAGTGCGTTTTACCATCAACGATTGCATCACTGCTTACTATTAGGCGGGATAAAAAAAAACTATTTTATTATATATTTGCTAATATTTCTAACTGGTAGTAAGTTTACCATCAGTTGAAATATTGCGACATCAGAATTATTCGCCTGAGATCGCGCAACCGCACTAAAGTAATAAAATAACTTTGTATTTCATTACATAGTAGAAGTTAGTTATCGACACCATTACACCGCAGTCATAATAATTCTGGACGGTAGTATGTATAGGTCCGAAGAATATCTATACATACGACCTGATGCTTCTAAAGGTCGACAATACCCTATTGTCAAGTTGACTGAAAAAAAAACCAATTAGTCCGACAGTCAGATTTCAAAAAAAAAAGACACGTATTTTTTTCTTTTTTCACATAAACAAAAAATTAAGCCGATACAGTGCGTTGAACACTCGTGTGACGTCACTCCTTGCTACGCTTTTTAGCAACTAGTGACGTCACCAGCCCCCTCTCCTGATCTTTGATGCCTTTTATATTTGTCAATTTTTATTGATTTGATAAAACAAAATATACGTATCCAATACTTTTCTATAACCTGACTGACGGACGAAATAGAATACTTTTTTTTACCTAGGAAAAATCCCTATTATTCCAGTGACCTTTGGCATTACATCTAAGTTGTAGGGCTTACAGCCTTATTATAAAATACTATACGATATTCATTGACCTCTTTCCCCAGATCTGGATGGTATAATAAGAGAAAGGGAGACAGGGAATATCTGGTACCACATATCGCGTACAGTAATAAAGTTTACACGTATAATGTTCGAAATTTAAAATCAATTGAACGAAATCGCGCGTCTGTTACGATACAGTTGGCGGCAAACCTTACTCCTCACATTCACATAAGGTCAGTCAGTATACATTTAAAACTTCACTATTGCGTCAAACAAGTTAGCCATAAAACAAAATCAACTTAATACAAAACTTACACAATACCATGATTGCAAAACCAGTCAAACTTGAATATATTAAACTTTTAAGATATGAAAGTGGAATAATATGGAATAATCAGCCGTTTTAATAAATTAATTTGGAGTAGCGGAAGGACGGCAATTAAGGTGGTTGTTTGCGAAAGTGAGAACAGCTTTGGCCTAGTAACTGTCGCGACTTAAGAGGGTACTGTAGTGCCGAGGAATTTGGCAAATAGGTATTTGAAGAAATTATTGCCGTCGCGCTGCTTCCAACCTCTCCCGGTAAAGTGCGAAAAGAACAGTTGCAAAAACGGTGACCAAAAGACGTTTCGTATTCTGCTGTTTTCTTTTTCAAAACACGACAGATCTCACTTATGTTTATATCAAAATTTAGAGGAAAAGTATACCCATGCTTCTATTATTTTCTTTTTTGTTAAGAACTTATCACGTTTGTCTAATAGTCAACTGAACTGAACTGAACATCACGGTAAAAATGGGTTATTTTTCGCGATTTTGAAGTATCGTATTTCTTTTATTAAGTTTCGGAAAAAAAAAAAAATTAAATGATAGGGGCACGTATAATCACGGTGCAGGTGTAGCAAACTAGTTGCTATAAAAATAGTAAATACACGACTGTATGTATACAAACGTATATTTACCGTCCTCTATAAGAGTCAATAACAATTATAGCGAGCTTGGTAGCTTGCCAGATCTAAATATGTTTATTGTCTAGACAAGTTGTCATGGACACAGATGTCTTTTTCAGGTTACCGTTATCCTGGCGCACAGTCAAGTTAAGGAACACGGGTGGGTTTTAGTCAGTAAAAGTCTGAAACGCTCCTCCGCTTCACCCAGAGTGGGAGAGGTCATTTGATATTTTCCCATCCACACCAAAAAAAAAATGTTAATATAAAAGTGCAAAAACTTCGTGCCGAACTAAACTGTTTTATATAAAGAACTGCATTCCTGTAACGGTTCATAATTCAATAACCATTTAGGAGGTTTAAACCGAATAAAATACTTGTTCTGTACTAAAGGGGGGTAAGGAAGAGACCACAAGACTGCGTTGCGGCGTCGGATCGTAAAAATATTTGACGCCGCACTACGATACGCACCCAAAAGCATATTACTGTGCATCGTAATTTATTGCGATATTAGACACCGCAATGCAGTGTTGCGACTTCGCCCTAAGAGTTTGTGACCTGTGAGATTATTTCTGCCTCTCTTCTCAGAATAATCCGATAAAGAACACCAACCTCGTCTAGATTTAAAAATACGAGTGACGTGTAATTGTTTGTACAATTACTTCGTACACACTTATTAAGTTATCAGCTACCTACTATCCAAATAATTATACTCCCAATTTATTTGTGATATTTTCTCTATCAGCCTTAAACTCGATAGCCAACCCTTCATACATTCCATCCATCGATCTTTAGTCTTCCACGTTCACACAAACACAATTCAAAGCTCGACCTTAGAGGCATTAGGTCCTATACAGACGACCTAATGCTTCGAAGGTCGAGCTATACATATGACCTAACACTTCTAAGGTCGATCAATACATACGACCTAATGCTTCTAAGGTCGAGCTATTCATACGACCTAATGCTTCTAAGGTCGAGCTATACATACGACCTAACGCTTCTAAGGTCGATCTATACATACGACCTAATGCTTCGAAGGTCGAGCTATACATACGACCTAACGCTTCTAAGGTCGATCTATACATACGACCTAATGCTTCTAAGGTCATGTGTATAGCACACATACGACCTAATGCTTTTAATGTCGAGCTATACATACGACCTAACGCTTCTAAGGTCGATCTATACATACGACCTAATGCTTCTAAGGTCATGTGTATAGCACACATACGACCTAATGCTTTTAATGTCGAGCTATACATACGACCTAACGCTTCTAAGGTCGATCTATACATACGACCTAATGCTTCTAAGGTCATGTGTATAGCACACATACGACCTAATGCTTTTAATGTCGAGCTATACATACGACCCAAAGCTTCTACTTCTAAAGTACAGAAGTATATCACACAGTTTTTTCAATACCGCATAAAAGGGGTTATTTTCTTATTTTATTCATACATAGATAACTAATCTTGTAGTACTTATTACGTATGCTACTCAAGGTTGTTGCCGACATTAACTCGAAGACACATATCAACCAAAGATAATATTGTCTTTATCTATAGCGCATAATCGTCTTATAACACCGATAACGTTATAAAATTATGGTTTAAGGCGCCTGTTTGTTTGATCAAGGAAATATATTATATTTTAAGATTTTGGTAGAGACCCAAGTCAGCTGATCTTGCTATTGATGTGGAATAGTGCTTCTGAAGAAAACAAGGACCAATTTACATTCACAGCTGAAACTGACTTCAATATGAAGGTTTCCAATGGGCAACCGGGTTGGAAGTATTAGCTAAGCAATCGATGTGGTTTCTACGTGAGGATTGAGTGAGTGTGGTGCCGGGCTTTGAATAGTATCATCCCATATTCCGTGGGTGTCATAAGAGGCGACTAAGCGAACTCTCACCAAGGAAGCGGGCAGCAGCGCTTCTCCTGTGGAATATCAAATTACTGCGACCCGCCTGCCAAACGCGGGGATTTTGGTCGTGGAGGGTCTCTATATCAATCTCCCTCTGGCGCAGCATCGTTGTTCATGTTGTTGGGTTTAACATTGCATCACCTCGCTCAACTGCCGTCTTCTTTCCTATTCACTAAGTTTTTTGAGTGAATAGGCTCTTAATAAACTAGTGCGCTTTACCATCAACGATTGCAACACTGCTTACCATCAGGCGAGATTACGGTCAAACACTAAAAGGCAGATGATGGTGTTTTAGGTCCCTGAATAATTTCATCAAGATATTTATGAATATCCGCTGTTAATAATGCAATTTTAGATCAGTCAAGGGCGTACGTACGGACGACAGCAGGCCAAGCTACCAATCGATCTTGAGCCTTAAAACTTTAGCGATAAAGTTGTTAATCCAATTAAAAACTCTGACAGGTTGTAGTAGCTTGATGTGCTGTAGTCTGTACATTTTAATACACGCGAGCGATGTTGCTGATACAGCCATCATAAAAATAATTGACAAACACAATACACAGTCACATGCAAAGACATGTGAGGACCGTTTAAAAAATGCAATTGAATTGTTCTTTCATTGTATACAACGTGTAACAAAAAGGGTATATACATACCAAGCGCAAGGCATCTTTAGATGATATCAAACGATATCGGAACGGTTTCAACTCAAAATAAAATTCTCAAAAAATTAGTACCAAATTTTCGGTTTCGTGTGTTTCTTAAAATCAAATCATAACAAACGTGGCAGCACACTACATACGTTAATAACTACTCGTTACATTTCACGTTACTTGCCAAAATCCGATAAATGTCTTCAATATCTCTGTGCGACTAGTATGATAGTAGCCTATCACAGGCGGTGTTTTTCCTCATAACTTCCTAACACAAAGAGATAGGATTAAAAAACCCTTCCAATATCGTTTGATATCATGTAAAGATGCCATGCCTTTGTTATGTATATACCCTTTATGTTACACGTTGTATAAAACTATGCATGTTTGAAGAACCAATCAATTTTCTTTTTAAATGAGGATGATGATGATGTTACCGACCGATTTCGGCCACGGCGACCACTTCGACTCCTAGCCGATGATTTGGCGCTCATGCCGCCCGAAGATGGCTTATGTAGCCTATCTTGGCGGCGAAACTTCGTGCACACTGAGGGCACGTAAGCACGCCGTCGACGTAGTTGTATTTGATGGCAGCAGGTGGGCGAGCCTTTAATTGGTCGCGTTTGGCATCGAGGTCAGCTTTGCGCTGCTCCTCAAACTCGCCGTACTTGTCCGTACACCATTCTGCGCCATTCTGACCGCTTCGCTGCCAAACGCCAGGGTTCCCGCATTCCCGTCTGATAGTAAGCATTGATGCAATGGTTGATGGTAAGGCGCACTAGTTTATTAAGAGCCTATTAACCCAAAAAACCTTAGTGAAAAGGAAGGAAGAAGGCAGTTGAGCGATGTGATACAATGTTAAATCCAACAACACGACCAACGATGCTGCATCAGAGGGAGATTGATCTAGAGATGCTCCACGACCAAACTCCCGACACAACAACATTTGACGCATCGTACCCGGCACACATCGCAACACAACTGCTCAGACCCGTCCTCCGTATGTTTATTAATTTATATAGTGTACATAATACAGAGTTATTCTGGACAGCCTCCAGAGATTCATGGACAGCCTCCGTGGCGTAGCGGTAGCGGACGCGGCCGCTGCGCAAGGTGGCGCGGGTTCGATCCCCGCACAGTGCAAGTATTTGTATGCATGAATATGAATACTTGCACTGGTCTGGTCGTGCCTCTGAAAGCACGTTAAGCCGTTGGTCCCGGTTGCCATACTAACATCTAGTGGCAGTCGTTACGGGTTGTTAGAGCCCTCAAAAGTCCAATAATTGGTCTAACTGCAATGCTTCGATGTCGCCTCCGGGTTGTGGAGGTCAGACGGCAGTCGCTTCACGGAAAATGTCGAAGTTTAGCCATTTCAGCAGCTGGACTGGTAAAGCGGACCCCAGAATCCAAAGCTGAAAAGGCTTCGGATGCGACTGGGATTTACGCTGTGATGATGATGATGATGTTGACATAATACAGAGTATTCAATTCCTTTGCACCAGGAACCAAGGTATTTCTTTTGAACAACCACCAGGAAGCATATGAATACCAGTACAATACAAGAAGAAGAAACTTCATACCTGATCTCCACAAGTTATTAGAGATTTTTGGACTTCCTACAACCGCAACGACAGTCAAAGATCTACGACGTATGGCACCCTAAATCAAAGGCTTAAAACATGTTTACCGAGGCACGGAGTACGAGGTGTCTCGTCGAATCCAGCTCGGCTGGACAGCGTTCGGGAAGCTAAGCTACATCTTCTCGTCGTCCAAGTTACCACAGTGTCTCAAGACTAAAGTCTTTGACCAGTGTGTGTTGCCAGTGACGACTTACGGAACTGAAACGTGGTCGCTCACAATGGGCCTCATACGAAGGCTCAGAGTCACACAAAGGGCAATGGAAAGAGCTATGCTCGGAGTTTCTCTGCGTGATCGAATCAGAAATGAGGAGATCCGCAGAAGAACCAAAATCACCGACATAGCTCTTCGAGTCGCTAAACTTAAGTGGCAGTGGGAAGGGCACATTGCTCGTAGAACCGATGGCCGATGGGGCAGTAACGTTTTGGAGTGCGGCCACGTACTGGAAGACGTAGCGTAGGAAGGCCCCCAACAAGGTGGATCGATGACCTGTTGAAGGTCGTGGGAAGTCGATGGATGCGGGCAGCACAAGACCTGTCATCGTGGAAAGCCTTTGTCCAGCAGTGGACGTCTATAGGCTGAAGAAGAAAAAAGAAGAGGCACGGAGTTGTATCGGTCACCCATCCAACGACCGACCTCGGAAAATATAGCTTAACCTTCGTGTCACCAATGCGACTTTTATTACTTACCCACGAGTATTTAGTAAATGTAGTTAGTAAGTTTGTTCCTTCTTTGTATGTGAAGAATTTTACTCATAAGTGAAAATATCTACAGGTTATCTTTAAGTGTCATGCGCAAGCGCACTTATTTTGACACGTGTTTAATAAACTATTTTTATCATCTGCCAACTCAACGTTTGCTAATCACATATCTTACGCAATCCATTTTGTAATATGTACACGTTTTTATCGTACATTTTCTCAAGATTGTATGTTTTGTACCAAGTGACAGATTGACTTGGTTTACCTATTTTTTATATTATGGCATCTCGTAGTTGACCTTGAGAGGTCGTGGCTACTTAACCGGACTATCCTATAAATGTATTTAAAGCCCCCAGCTAGGGGCGTTTTTAAAACTAAGCGGCAACACGCTAAGGTCACCCCCTGTGAGATACGAACCTCTGCTTAGGGCGTCGCTGGATAAAACAGCAAGGGATGGCTGAATCGATTTATTTTATTAATTCGGTTTGATGACCGCGGCGTTTAATAGAAAGCTCTGAGAAGAAACGCCGAAACAAACTCAGTGGTCATAGTCGGGAATTTATATTTACTAGCTCAGCTGCGGCGCGGGCTGGCCTTTTCAAGCGCGTCTCAAAGAGATGTCAGCACATCGTGACGCGGTCTACGAAGACCGATGTCTCCTGCCACCTGGGTCAGGGTTGCGGGTTGGTTAAAAAAAACCTGGCGCACAGGGAAGTGAAAAAAAAAATATACAGGATATTTTTTATTCAAATATTCTCCCTGGAACGACAGTTATGCGAATGAAACCACGGGCTGCAGTCAATAATAAAAAAATGGCGTCAACAATGCACCCGTTCTGTCTAAGCCGACAACACGGAACTCCTAGCCGACTCTGTTCGTGTAGCACTTGCATTCGCAGTAACTGAGCACAATATGCTCATAGCATTCAGTGGACATAAATTGCAGATCTTAGTAAACTTCACATATTTACGAGTCCTAATTCCCGGGAAGGTTGTGGTTCAAAATAACTTGTAATATCTATATTACAAGTTATTTTGGACCACACGACCAACGATGCTGCGCCAGAGGGAGATTGATCTGGAGACCCTCCACGACCAAACTCCCGACACAACAACATTTGGCGCATCGTACCCGGCACACATCACAACACAACTGCTCAGACCCGTCCTCCGTACGGCTTCACCAGACATCATGCCGGCAAGACTTTGTCTGGTGGGTGGTGAATACCAGTATTTTACATGGAGCGACGAATAGTAAGCGTTATGAGGAAAAATATGAGCACAACTTGACTGCAATCCCGCCTGATGGTAAGCAGTGATGCAATCGTTGATGACAAAGCGCGCTAGTTTATTAAGCCTATTCACTTAAAAAACTTAGTAAATAGGAAGGAAGACGCTATGATGCTATGTTAAACCCAATAATACGACGAACGATGCTGCGCCAGAAGGAGATTGATCTGGAGACCCTCCACGGCCAAGCTGCGTACCCGCACATATCGCAACACAACTGCTCAGATCCGTATTTCCAAGTAGTCTCCGTATTTTTAATCACGTTAAACTGTATATGGACCGTCTTAATTTGACAGGACAGCCATCGATATTCAACGAATCTACATAAACCTATATTTATACACGGTAATATAACATTATAACTACCTGGCGCCAACTTTTTGTACTCTCGATCCGAATTACAAAGAAGTTCAAGGCTTCTAAATCTACTCCCAAGTATTACATTCAAAACCTGATTTTAATGACAGCAAAAAGTGCGAAAACTGGTTATTTCGTTCATTATAATTTAAATTTAAATTAGAGAAACGCCACTGGTATAGAAGACAGAACATCAAGCTACTACAATTTGTCAAATTTCTTTATTAGATTTTCAACTTTATCACTACAGAATTAAGGCTGAAAGTTGACATGCTGTCGTCCGTAATTGTGGTGGAATCTGCATCAAAATCAATCAACAATTAAAGCGAATTCAATATACAGTATGTTAACTAACAGAGGGCGTTCCCGTTAACCCGAAATAGTATAGCATACATACATGCTAAAAAAAATATTTCCATTCGAAAACAAAATGTTTTAAAAATTTTTCCAATATGAAAATATTCAATAAAAATTTTAAATTGACATGTAAAAGAAACACACTGTACACGCGAACTTGAAAGACGGCAACGTCGCAATTTATTTATACATGACGACTACTATTTTGATTTAAAACAGGTTTCAAATTTATTTTCAATTATATTTTATTTTATTCGGATTTTTTTATGCTTATTTTTCTATGCTGATATTTTTATTTTAATCTATTAATGATATACATATATTAACGAGTTTAAGGGAACGCCCTCTGTTATTTAACATACAGTATAACATATCGCTTATACAATTATTATTATTATTTATAAACCAGCGCTTGACCGCAATCTGCAGCGATGCGATCGTTGATGGTAAAGCGTGCTAGTTTATTAAGAGCCTATTCACTCTAGCCTTGAAGACACTCAAATTGTAGTCCGACGGAAACACCGCCGCCGGCAAGTTGTTCCAGTCCCTTGATGTACGCGGTATAAAGGAGGAGGCGAAACGCCTCGTCCGGATCGTAGTAGTGTTAACAACGTAAGTGTGGAAACTCGCCGTACGACGGGTCGTCCGATGGTGGAACGGAGATAGGGGAATTAAATCATGCAATTCCCCCATCAACACAATTTGTAAAGAAAACCCTGTCCGATCCGTGAAGGTATTGTTAGGTATCGATAACTGATTCTACTAATGCAGCAAAGACATGCTAAACTTAAAAAAATCCCCCTAAAAAATATATATACATTATTTCGCAAAAGGAGGTAATTTAATATATGTGCGGTAGGCAATAAATGCGCGGGCGAAAGGGGGCAGGGTACGCGGCACGCAGTCGCATCGCTATTAGTTCATAATAATATCGTCAAAAATGGTATTACCACTTATTAAAATAATAACAAATTTTGGGGAAGTTGGAATAAATCCGCGGAAAAAAAGATTATTTCAAAATTCAAATTTTTATTCAGTCATGTGTTTACCTAACCTTTATTATCCTTATGGGTCGGACGGGGTTTTCTTTACACATTGTATAGTAATATATCGGCAAATGTACGTTTTCATATTTTACAGAAACAGGGATCAAAGATCCTATAAGCAAAGGCAGATAGATATATTTCCCGAGAGTATAACTGAGGTAGTCGCGTAGCTAATTCTACTAATACTATAATTGCGAAAGTTTGTGAGTTGTGGATCTTTGTTACTCTCTAACGCAAAAACTACTGAACGGGTTAGGACGAAATTTGGCAAACAGATTGATTATAACCAGAAATAAGACATAGGATACTTTTTATCACGATATTCAATTATTTATTTATTAAAACTTTATGCACAAAGAAAAATATTACACAATGGCGGACTTAATGCCTTAGGCATTTTCTACCAGTCTACCTTAAGGTGATGCAGAGACAAAACATGGTAGGTGCAAAGATATAAAAGAGAAGTAGAAAGAGAAACACAAAAAAAAAATATATGATATTCCTCCGGGACCGAAACTTACGTATAGTATATGTATATACATATATACGGACTAATCACACAGATTGAGCTAGCCCCAAAGTAAGTTCTAGACTTGTGTTATGGGATACTAACTCAACGATACTATATTTATAATAGATACATATATAGATAAACATCCAAGACCCAGGCCAATCAAGAAAAGTTCGTTTTCCATCATGACCTGGCCGGGGATCCAACCCGGGGCCTCCACATCGCAGGCAGGCGTGTTGACCGCTGCGCCACGGAGGTCGTGAAACCGCGGGAAGCAGCTAGTATGTCATACTTCAACAAATAAGAGCAAAGATTACTAACATTATTACTTTTATTTCTTAGTAACAGAACGATTAATTATTATATTATATCAATAACCTAATCATTGTATGCAATGACTTTATACATATAAGGAAAACATGAGAAACAATTCCATTATTATTGAATGATAAGCTCAGAGTCCACACAGCTATACATCAAGCTTTACGATTCCAGTTAGAGCTGACCTTGCATTTTATAGGTTACTAGCGGCCGCCAGCGACTTCGTTCGCGTGGAGTTAGTTATACTCCACTCCTATTGGTCGCAGTGTGAGCTTATATAGCCTAAAGCCTTCCTGGATTAATGGGCTATCCAACGCAAAAAGTTTTTTTTAAATCGGTCCTGTAGTTCCTGAGATTAGCGCGTTCAAACAAACAAACTCTTCAGCTTTATATATTAGTATAGATTCGTAGATATTGACGAGCTGATGGAGGCATAGCCCCATCAATGCAGTTATCCTATAATTATCATGCGTCGTGAGGTAACAACCGGCATATGGAGGCGGAGCGCGTGAGGCTGCGGGAATCCCAGCGCTCTCACGCCACTAGCCGCCCAGCCCAGGAGACGCCCTGGTCGGGAGACGACACCGAACTCCTAGCCTCTGTAGGCGCGTGCCTGCGGGTGAACAGTGGGCAGCTCGCCGCCCGGTAAGGACCAGGTCCGAGACGACAAGCGTTGTGTTTCACGCGCGCCTCAAAAAGATGTCAGCACATCGTGACGGGGTCCACGAAGACCGATCCCTCATGAGTCAGGGTTGCGGGTTGGTTAAACAAAAAACCGTGGCCCTGGCCGTCGCACAGGCAAGTGAAGAAACTCCATTTGATATCCCAACAAAAAGAAAGAAGGTAACCAGCATATTCTGTCGTAACAATGCCATATTTGCCAAAATATGAGTTTATGGAAAAACACCTCTTCTGAAAAGAGGACATTTATTTACAAGCTGTAGGATCATTCAGACTGATGAGTAAAAAAATTAAAGAAATATGAACCTAATAGGCCGTACATATTTCATTAGTCGTGACATAATATCAAAAAAAAAGACATCTAGTAGGCGTTATGAGGAAAAACATGAACACAAATACATAAAACAGTATCTTCGAATTTTTTTCTCAGTTGTATTAGTTTCGTCTTACAGTCTAACCGGATTCAGCTGGGCATCAGTATTTCATATGGAGCGACTGTCCCCGACAAGGTGGACCGACGACCTGGTGAAGGTTGCGGGAAACCGCTGGAAGCGGGACGCGCAGGACCGGTCGTCCTGGAGGTCCTTGATGATGATGATGATGCGTTGAATGGTTTTGTGAATCCCGCACATCCAGCCATAGGTAGAGGTGAAATACCGCTGTGATTTTAGCAAGAGTGACCCGCACTGAGGAAATCCATGAGATTTCCATTGCGAAATCAAAAAGGTAAAAAAAAAATACAAATGAAACTACCCGCATTTACAAACTTCACTACCTACCAACAAAACGGTTTTTACCTCAACCAAAGATAAACATTGTTTTTACATATTGTTTTTTTTTTCCTTATAAGAGGCAAAAACATTACATTACATATGTCGTGGTGGCCTAGTGGTTAAAAAACCAGCCTCTCAAGTATGAGTGCGCAGGTTCGATTCCACGTCAGGCAAGCACCAATGTAACTTTTCTAAAATTGTACGTACTTTCTAAGTATATCTTGGCGTTTGGCTAAACTTACAAGTTATAGGTCGTAGGTTCGAACGCCATCAGCCGCTTTACTTTGTGTAAATTACTTCATCACCACTTCTCTCAAAACGGTGAAGGAAAACATTATGAGGAAACCGGCATGTCCTAGAGGCAAAAACTTCGATGACATGTGACATGTACCAACCCGCACTGGGCCCGCGTGGTTGATTACGGACCACTCCCTCTCACCGAGAGGAGGCCTGTGTCACACGAGTGGGGACATTATAGGCTGATAATGTAATCATCATCATCATCAACAATCTTTTTATCGTCCCACTGCTGGGCACAGGTCTCCTCTCATACAGAGAAGGATTGAGCGTAATCTCCACGCTTGCTCAATGCGGGTTGGAGATTTCAGACTTACAAGTCCAGGTTTCCTCAAGATGATTTCCTTCACCTTCAGTCATTGGTGTCCAAGTATACTTAGAAAGACGTACTTACGCGTCTAGACTTTAAAAGGTCAAAAATATTAGTTAAAGAATCGCTAATCACTAGTTAAGTTTAACGTTTCATAAGTCCGCGTATTTCGATTAACAACGCTAAGTGAGATTTATTCTTTACGCTTCACCCTTTGATACAATTCAAACGAAGTACGAATAAAACTTATTTCTATTCTCGCGCACTGAAGGTCAAACCTAGTGATCTGACCTTGACCGTCATCTTCGTACCATCATTTCTATATTAAAATTCCAGTCTACTCTTCTGTGAAGTTCTCTACTTCATTGGCTCAAGAGAGCACACACAATTCGGACGCTTATGTCCATTTTTGTTTTTATATTAAATGGCGGGATTCACAACGCGACACCATTCTAAATTCAAATAATATGTTTATGAGAATAATGATAACGTAGACTAAGCCTTACTGCTCACACCACAAGCGCGCATGCGTGAGCATACACTGTAAAACCACGACCATCCAATGCGTAGTACAAAATAATTATGTTTAACACAATTCTTATCGTAATTTCAATTTTAATAATCTCCAGACAACCAGCCGGGGAACGTTGCATTACAGCAAAACTAAAGTAATAACAATTAAATCGCGATATGTGTCACCAGAACGAATTTAAGCAATAAAAACCACATACAAATTGTTTATTTAGATTAGTTATTCAAGATTTCTTTTACGCACTCAACACTTCAGAAGTAACTGATTCACAAAAGGATAACACTCGAATTTCAAAAAAGTTTGTTAAAGAATTTCTATACAAATTGAAAATAGAATGTTATATTCGCAAGAATTTTGTTTTATTTGAATAATTCGCGCCGAGCGCGCGACCGCCCGTTCAGACGATTGCCGAACAACTAGTAGTGAGGCGACACATTGTTGTGGACTGCGAATCGAGTCATATCGATTATTCTCGGGTGGCTGATTGGCAATAATTTTGTTTGTATTGTAGCGATTTAGACGTGACATTTTGTAATGTTGTTATTTTTCTACACAAAAAAGAACTAAACTTTCCATAAGTTTGGATGTAGTAAATAATCTCCGAAACAAAATATCGGACATAAATCATCAGGGTTATTGCGTAACACACTGTCCGTAGCAACGTGTTTAATTTTGACAGTTCAACAACATTCATTGCGTTATTTACGTTGTTGAGCAGATGAATTTTTCAAACACATTAAACAATGGATTAGCAAAAAAGTTTCAAAATTATTCAAACCGATAGTAATAATGTGTTAGGCAAATTGGGTGCCGAGCGCCTTAAGATATATATTTATTCTATATTTTGGCTTCCATGCAGACGGAATCAGAGACAAAAGCTAATGTGAGAAAAAATAATTAATCAACGTACACTTACAAATTTCAAATCGATGAAATCTGGATCTAAAACCGTAATGAATAATGTCTTGCGAATGAAAGTGAACGGCTATTAGAGTAGGGGAAGACCAAAGGAACGAGGGATCGATTGTCTGGAAGATGACATGGCTAAAAAGCAATGCGTACCGAGATGGCGACTAAAAAAAATAAAAGTACGAAAGAAAAAAACATGTTACGCTCACCCCGAATAAATAAAGGTAAGGGCAGGAGAATGATTTTTATCTAATAATACTTGACCACAATCCCGCTTGATGGTAAGCAATGATGCAATCGTTGACGGTAAAGCCCGGTAGCTTATTAATAGCCCATTCACAAAAAAAACTGAGTGAATGGGAAAGAAGACGGCAGTTGAGTGAGGTGATGCAATGTTATACCCAAAAACACGACCAACGATGCTGCGCCAGAGGGAGATTTATCTGGAAATCCTCCACGACCACACTCCCGACACAACATTTAGTGCATCGTACCCGGCACACATCGCAACACGACTGCTCAGACTCGTCCTCCGTATGACTTCACCAGACATCATGCTGAAACACAACGAATCGCTTGGCGGCAAGACTTTGTCTGGTGGGTGCTAAATTCTGCCGGCAGCCGATGTTATGGCCTACCACCGAGAAAACCTAAACACATCGATCTGAAAATGTAAATAAAGATTAGTATTCTATTTCAATAGCGTACGAATGTACGGTCATCCGTGCTGTGTACATCTTCAAGGCAGACATTAGCATATTATTGCATTGTTTCTAATTATAGTCCGGCCTTATGAGCCAGATCTCGAGCGTTTCCAATTTAATTTATTCGTTACATAAGCTAAAACACAAAGGGTTATTGTGTTAATGTCCGTAAAGAGAACTTTCACTGTTATGATTCAACGTGGATGTTTATTTAACAATTTAATTATCTTATTATGTATAAAACTAAACTGGGTTAATTATTATTTACTTATCATTGCACACAGATTAAACAGCATACTCCAAAAACGCTTTTTTTTTGGAGATTGCATTGTTATTCCTTTTCTAAATAAACAAGCACTTTACAATATTATGGAAATAATAGCAATAGCTTAAAACGAGAATAAAGTCATCAATCTTCACCTTTAAAAGCCTAGTCCAGTCTTCGATCAATGTTTCACTGACAGATTTTAACCTGACACTCTCGATTATCCGACAAAAAGTATCGATTAGCTCGACTAGAACACGTCTCACACTCGAGTCGGCGCATCACTACTTAATAACAACATGTACGACACGTAGCTAAATTGAAACTTGTTTTTGCGCAGCAAACCGTGGTATAGCCTTGATTCTCAGTAATTGAGAGACAGTCTTTAGAGTTTTATCCTGAGGAATTTTATACAATTTACATCATACATCACGCTTGACTTTCCTGTGAGGGTAGACACAGGTGTTAGTGTTTATTGCATGTAGGTCTAGTCTACTCACATGTTTTAGCCGATTATTTTTTGGCCCACGTGACAGTGGCCGGGCCACCTCTTCAAGAGGACACTTATTCCTCCTGACTCCGGAATGCTAATAAGCGACGATTGGATAAGCTTGAAATATATTTTTTAAACTAGAGGATCTAACCCAAACGCCCATTCCTAGGTTACGAGAAATACCTGCTTCTCCAAGCCCGATATGGAGGTTGAAACCAGTACCTCAAGCTAGGCATCAGCAGCAACGAGGCATTTTTGATAAAAGATATGCCCGTTTGGACATACAACTGTAGGACAAAACATGCTCGTTTGGACATACAACTGTAGGACCAAACATATCTCCGTTTGGACATACAACTGTAGGACAAAATATGCCTTTTGGATACACAACTGTAGGACATAATATGCCCGTTTTTCCAAACAACTGTAGGGGAAAACATGCGCGTTTGAACATACAACTGTAGGACCAAACATATCTCCGTTTGGACATACAACTGTAGGACAAAATATGCCTTTTGGACACACAACTGTAGGACATAATATGCCCGTTTTTCCAAACAACTGTAGGAGAAAACATGCGCGTTTGAACATACAACTGTAGTACCAAACATATCTCCATTTGGACATACAACTGTAGGACCAAAAATATCTCTGTTTGGACATACAACTGTAGGACCAAACATATCTCCGTTTTGATATACACCTGTAGAACAAAACATGCCCGTTTGGACATACAACTGTAGGACAAAACATGCCCGTTTGGACATACAACTGTAGGACAAAATATGCCCGTTTGGACATACAACTGTAGGACCAAACATGCCCGTTTGGTCATACAACTGTAAGACGGAACATGTCCGTTTTAGCATACAACTTTAGGACATAACATGCTCGTTTTCGCATACAACTCTAGGACAAAATATGGCCGTTTTGGTATACCAATGTACTGCTTAACGTACTGTGCTTTCAGAGGTACGGAGGGTCTCGGTATGTAAAAATGGTCACCCATCCACAAACCAAGCGCGGCAAGCATAGCTTAACCTGATCAATCGACCTGTGCAACTATTATTATTTTAACCACCAGCCCCTCCGTCTTAAATACCTTGAAACCATCTAAATAATGACGATGCAATTGTCCATGAATTTATTGATGCCAATCATCATTCTGATTGCATGGACATTACTATTATGAGAAAAAATTATGTCGCCCTTTAGCAAAATAATGAGCATTAAAACCGAAGAAGAAATTTCTAACAATCGAATATACACTCTATTGCTACATACATAAGGTCCATTGTCTTTTCCCAATGAATCCAATTACCCACACAAACGTTTTTCAACAGAATGAGACATGAAAATGTATTGGTAAATATATTTTATTTTTGCTTAGTAACGCCCGCTGACGTTAATTTCGGACCAACACGCTAATGTTTTCTTAAGGTGCAGATGATTTCCTTAGAGATAATGAACATAATTCCCATGTTCGCAAATTCTTTTAAGTTCATCATCAACCTTTTATCGTCCCACTGCTGGGCACTGGTCTCCTCTGATACAGAGAAGGATTGTGCGTAATGACTACGCTTGCTCAAAGCGGGTTGGCGATTTCAGACTTAAAGTCCAGGTTTCATCAAGATGTTTTCCTTCACCTTTTAATCTGTCATTGGTGTCCAAGATATACTTAGAAAATACATACAATATATTAAGAAAACCCTGTCCGACCCGTAAGGGTAACAAAGGTTAAGTAAACTCATGACCAAATAATTAAAAAAAAAAAAAAAAAAAAAAAAAAAAAAAAAAAAAAAAAAAAAAAAAAAAAAAAAAAAAAAAAAAAAAAAAAAAAAAAACTAAGTTGGTCCAAACAAAATTGAGGTTGACCTCTCCTTTTAAGTTTAAAAAAACTTGTGCCAGGAGAGGCCGCGCTCCCTTAACTTGATTACATGTTTCTTAGCAACTTAATTAAATTGTATTCAATAATTGAGAAATACAGGTGTGAACTAAATCTACGGAAGGAAATAACATGAAATTTTACATAATCATCACAGTAACAATACTAGTGAATTTTGAAATTATCTTATTTTCTCGCGAATTCATTCTAACTTCCCCAAAATTTGGTAATTTTTAAAAAGTGACAACATTATTTTTGACAGTATAATTCTGAGCGGATAGCGATGCGACCGCGTGCCGCGTGCGCTGCCCCTCTTCGCCCGCGCCTGGATGGCCTACCTACACATATTTTAAGTTACCTCTTTTTGCGAAATAATATTCATTTTATTAGGGTTTTTTTTTAGTTTAGCCCGACTTTGTAGGCATTAGTAGAATCAGTTATCGATACCTAACAATACCTTCACGGATCGGACAGGGTTTTCTTTACATATTGTATAACTTAGAAAAATCTTTGAAAGTTCAGTGCGTTTTATTGTTACTATTTCATTATGAAAAGGACAGAAGAAAAATATTAGTTTAGTCCTGTCTGTGAGTGAGTGAGTGATTGCGAGGAAGTGCGTAAGTGTGAGATTCCATATTTGTTACTACTTCACACTCAAACGGCTGGACTAATTACGACGAAATATGGTATGAACTTTTTTTTATAATTATAAACTAGTGCTTGACTGCAATCCCGCCTGATAGTAAGCAGTGATGCAATCATTGATGGTAATGGTTGCTAAGTTTACTAAGAGCCTATTCGCAAAAAAAAAAAAAAACTGAGTGGATAGGACGGAAGACAATTGAGCGAGGTGATGCAATGTTAAATCAAACAACACTATCAACGATGCTGCGCCAGAAGGAGATTGATCTGGAGACCCTCCACCACCAAACTCCCGACACAACAACATTTGGCGCATCGTCCCCGGCACACATCGCAACACGACTGCTCAGACCCGTCCTCCATACGGCTTCACCAGACATCATGCCGGAACACGACGAATCGCTTGGCGCAAGACTTTGTCTGGTGGGTGGTAACTTCTGCCGGCAGCCGATGTTATGGGAAAAAAACTATACAAAAAAAATAGGAATTTCGCGGCGTTTTATGTGTTATGTAAACACTAGCTGTGCCCCGCGGTTTCACCCGCGTAAGCTGAATTGAACCGAAAGAGCTCAGTTGATTTAAAATAAGTGCCTGTTTAAATAATGGCAGCAATAAGTACGTCCGCGTTTGCTCCCGTTTTCGCAACATTTTTTGTTCCTGCTCCGCATCTATTGGTCATAGCGGGATGTTATATAGCCTATGTCCTTTCTCAGGCTCTAGACTATCTGTGTATTAAATTTCATTACAATCGGTTCAGTAGTATTGGCGTGAAAGCCGGACAGACAGACAGAGATACTTTCGCATTTATAATATTAGCATGGATTACATCACCTTACGTTTGGCCGTTTATTTTTTTGTTTAAGTGTCTACCAACTTTTTTCGTTATCAATTCCCCTGGTATCACACAACCTAAATATAAATTAAAGTAATAAAATAAAAAGCATATTCACGGTCGAATTGAGTAACCTCCTCCTTTTTCAAGTCGGTTAATAAATTGAAACAGCTGCTGATACACAGGTTGATACGATATCATTGGTAAATAAGTTATTAGAACCGTAACATTTTTGTATTATGTATATAATGGAAGGAAAACCAAACCGTGTTTAATTCGCTTATTATAATGCAAAGAAAAATAATTATTTTTAATCGAGACTGTTGCCAAGCGTAGATATTTTTATTTGTTACTAGCTTTCCGCCCGCGGCTTCGCCCGCGTGTTAATTTTTTCAATAAAAAGTAGCCTATGTCCTTTTTCATGGTCTAAAGATTGTCTGTGCCAAATTTCATTAAAATCGGTTGAGAGGTTTAAGAGGGAAAGCGTAACAGACAGACAGACAGAGTTACTTTCGCATTTATAATATTAGTATGGATTTCTGATATACCTAACTAGCGGCCGCCAGCGACTTCGTTCGCGTGGATTTAGTTATGTTCCGCTCCTATTGGTCGCAGCGTGATGTTATATAGCCTAAAGCCTTCCTGGATTGATGGGCTATCCAACGCGAAAGAATTTTTGAAATCGGACCAGTAGTTCCTGAGATTAGCGCGTTCATACAAACTCTTCAGCTTTAAATATATTAGTACTAGCGGCCGCCAGCGACTTCGTTCGCGTGGAATTAGTTATGCTTAGCTCCTATTGGTCGCAGCGTGATGTTATATAGCCTAAAACCTTCCTGGATTAATGGGCTGTCCAACGCAAAAATAATTTTTCAAATCGGACCAGTAGTTCCTGAGATTAGCGCGCACAAACAAACAAACAAACTCTTCAGCTTTATACGTATATTAGTATAGATAGATTATTTTTCTTAGCTACATGGACTGGAATCCGACACTAAAATGTTGATTGACGTATGTAATAGAAATCAATATACAGCAACAGTAAATATTTAATGGATAATCTTTAGTACACAGAAACGGTAAATGTTTAATCTTAACATACAACAAGAGTCACATTAATATAAGGAAAGTTTTGACTAAAAACAAGTATCTAGGTATTTGTAGGGGAAAATCCAATAAGCAATGAGTTCATTGTGTGAAACATGATATGTTAGAAAGGGGGTTACTACCAAGACGAGGACTAATAGCAAAGTATGGTAGAAAAATCGGCACAAAGGGACATTATTGCAACTGGAAGAAGCCCAGATTGCCAAGCACCACGGAATAAAATTTGTTAATATAATAGTGTTAAGCTATTAAGCAATTGGCTTCTGCGCAGCGTGTCGTGGGTCTGGTTGTTTGTGAGTTTGTAAACACACTCACGATAGAGAAGTTAATCCTAGTGAAGGGCGACGTTTTCTTAACAAAATATACAATATGTAAAGAAAACCCTGTCCGATCCGTGAAGGTATTGTTAGGAATCTAACTGATTCTACTAATGCCGACAAAGCCGGGCTAAACTTATAAAAAAAAATCCCCCTAAAAAATAAATATTATTTTGCAAAAAGAGGTAACTTAATACATGTGCGGTAGGACACCCTTCCGCGGGCGAAGGGGGGCAGGGCACGCGACGCGTGCTCGAACCGTATAAGCGTACCGTCAAAAAGGTGTTGTCACTTTTTAAAAATTACCAAATTTCGGGGAAGTTGGAATTAATTCGCGGGAAAAAAAGATTATTTTAAAATTCATTAGTATTGTTACTATGATGATTACGTAAAATTTTGTATTTTTTTTTTTTTAAATATTATAAACCAGCGCTTGACCGCAATCCCGCCTGATGGTAAGCAGTGACGCAATCGTTGATGGTAAAGCGCACTAGTTTATTAAGAGCCTATTCACTCTAGCCTTGAAGACACTCAAATTGTAGTCCGACGGAAACACCGCCGCGGGCAAATTGTTCCAGTCCCTCGATGTACGCGGTATAAAGGAGGAGGCGAAACGCTTCGTCCGGATCGTAGTGGTGTTAACAACGTAAGGGTGGAAACGAGCCGTACGACGGGTCGTCTGCTGGTGGAACGGAGATGGGGGAATTAAATCATGCAATTCCCTCGCACACTCCCCGAAATTATGATATTTGGTCATGTGTTTACCTAACCTATGGGTCGGACAAGGTTTTCTTTACATATTGTATATATGTATAGGGATAAGGGCTGGAGGATGATGATGAAAGGCATAAGGTTGTTAACCGTGACAACATCATCACGGAGGATGTGACCGGAAGGAATTGTCAGGTGAACGTGCCCCCTACAAGCGACTTTATCTTGTGTGTTTGTGTGCGCCCGTGCGCGCGTGCGTGCGAGCGTGCGTGCGTGCGTGCGTGCGTGTGTGGGTGGGTGCGCGTGTGTGCGCGCACGTATTTGGGCTTTGTTCCTGATGGGACTGCACAGTCCCTGACCACATTTTAGTATTAATTTTGTAATGGAAAAGTGTAATGGAAACAGTGATTGGAATAGTGAACGACGTGATTTTTCTGTGCCAACTAAGCAATTTGTTTTTTTTTTTTTATGTATAAAATACAGTAAGTAATAATACAATGTATGCACATAATAATATTGAAATAATGTATGAAATCAATTCAACATAGAGAAAAATAATGGTTGAATTGAACCAACCATTATATTAAAAAAAAAATTGTTTATTTCAGTAAAGAAGCATATAATTTTATAGTTTTTAGGATTCCGTATCCAAAAGGAAATACGGGAACCTTTTACTGAGACTCCACTGTCTATCTTTTTTTTATAATTATAAACTAGAGCTTGACCACAATCCCGCCTGATGGTAAACAGTGATGCAATCGTTGATGGCAAACTGCGCTAGTTTATTAAACCTATTTAATCGAATCGCAAAAGTCAAGTCTTGTCAAATTCGTCACCGTAAAATTCCACGAAAACGTTTAATAGTTTCCGTACTTTCAGCTGATATTAATTATAATAAATACATTTCTTCCGTCCGACCTCGCAAGACAAAGTTATACAAGGTTAGGTATCGGTAAAAGTATTAAAGTAGAGCCTGTTTACGGGACCAACCACACTCATTGAGCTCTGTATTCAGCTTTTGTTCGTACGAAACGGGGACGCCGATAGTCTGGTTGATCACAGACTTATATTTCTCCTGGATCAATTCAGCGAACAGACAATTAGTATACAGTTCTACCCCGACTTACGCGAATTCGGAGTTACGTGATTTAATTTTCTCGTCTATTTTTTTTGTTTCAACGCTGCGCAGTCAAGGACAAGCGGTGGCGTTTGTTTCTGGCTCCCCCCCGCCCGCATTATTATTCGTTCAGTTTACGATTTTGTGTTTTTTTTGTGTGTTGTAAATTGTACCCCGACTTACGCGAATTCGACTTACGCGGATAGCGCTCAGTCCCACCCATCGCGTAAGTCCGGGGTATTACTGTACTTACTAGAAGATATTATAGTGCACGAGAGGATCAATCACTTTTTAGACCGGTGGGACACAATCGGGGAGATATGATACGAGCGACAGCCGTTTTGCGTGGACGTAACGCAAGTTCCTCAACCAATCCTTATACTATTTTTGTAATTGTATGCGTCATTTTTAACGCAAGCTTTCCTGTCCTTCCCAAGTACAGGGGTCAGCAACACCAACCAGCACCTTTTAAACTGCGAGTTCCCTTAGAACTAGGGAGACGGTAAAGAAGTGAAAATCCTACCTTTTGATTTATTTTCGCATGCTTGGGTGCCTTCACTATGGCTGGCTTCGGTGGCGGAGGTACTGTCACAACCGGAGTTGGTTCTGTGAAAGAAAACAAGAATTTTAGTGGTTTGAAAAGATCGGCCGTGTGAAATCGACCTTAGATTAGTAGTAGTACCAACCCATATCTTCCCGTGGGTGTCGTAAGAGGCCACTAAAGGAACTAAGTCAAAGTCAAAAGGAGATGTTTCAGAAATGTATGGAGCCTGGGCCAGCACATTGTACACTTGATGCTAGGTATAGTTACGCTATAGTTAACTGTTTTTAATGTTAATTTCCTATATTTTGGCTTAGTTTTTATACAGATTCAAATGAACTCGGCCAAGGAGTGCAACACAACTACTAATAAATATGGTGGTAAGCAATAAGCGAAATAAGATTTTGACAGTGACATTTGATTGACGTGTCATGTATCTAAGGCTATCGTATCTATATTACCTACCATACGACTGCGAAAAAAAACAAAACATGAATTCCAAACATACGGACCATTAAATAAACACAATCAACTCAAATCAACACTCGACACGAACACAACGGGAAAATAGAACTGTCAAAGTCGCCAACCAAACGTCGCGTCTTCGGGCAGTTGTTGGATTCATTCACCCTTTATAGAAAAGGGTGACTGAATTTAAAATCCTATCCTACTCCTACCTTCAAAACCATTAAATATATTGATGATTTGAAGTGGCTTATAAAAAAATAAGCCCAGCAAACCAAGATAGAAGAATGTTCATACCTGGCTGCACCCTGCCCTGCTGCTGTGGCTGTAGTGGAGATCTCTTCTCTTGTTCAATCATGGCTGGAGCTGCTGGGGGCGGGGCACCTGTGCTGCCACCTCGAACCTGGTAAAGAGAAACAGAACATTAGTATTTTCAATGATAGGTTACCGAAAATCTTTAAAAGATGACATGAAAAGGCACTGAAAGGTCTGGAGTTCAATGAAAATGCCAGACAACTAGTGTTTGACGCTGATTTTCGACTGACCCTGATGATGTATGAGGGATGTAAAATAGCTTTACACTGCAATGTGACGTATGTATGTATACTTAAATAAAAATAATTCCGAGTTATATAAAAAAAAGAGAAACGATATGCATATACATAGATAGTGCGAGTTGAGTAAGATTTGATAAGGCCAAAAAGTACTGCAAAACATAAAGACGGCCGCATGATACCTCTTTTAAGTACACAAACATTATGTCAAAAAATTGTCTAAACGTAAGGGAATTCGATGATATAAAAGGGCAGAAGATAAGTATTACTTTAATTGACAGCCACGGAGGCTTCGGATTCGATCCCCGCGCAGTGCAAATATGAATATTTGCACTGGTCTGGCTTCGTGCCTCGGAAAGCACGTTAAGCCGTTGGTCCTGGTTGCCATACGAACATCTAATGGCTGTCGTTACGGGTTGTTGGAGTCCTCAAAAGTCCAACAATTGGTTTAATTGCAATGCTTCGATATAGCCTTCGGGTTGTGAAGGTCAGACGGTAGTCGCTTTACGGAAAATATCGAAGTTTAGCCAAAATCAGCAGTTAGACTGTTAAAGCGGACCTCAGACTTCAAAGCTAAAAAAAAGCTTTGGATGCGACTGGGATTATCGCTGATATAATGATGATGATAATTATTAGTTTAATCCTGTCAAATTAGTCCGCGCCTGACGTGAATCGACGTAGGTTTAGTCGCCATGTTCCTATTCGCGTCTAAACTGTCTATGGAGTACCTATTTTAATTACTAAGGTCCGTATTACAGAACGTCACTCAAAACTCAAACTTTACTTAAGTCTAGTTTGAAGCCTTTTGATTGGTTGAAACTAGTTTTAAGTAATGCTTAAATTTATTTATTTATTTATTTAGGACAACCAACAAATCTTACACTAGTTACATTTATATATTACAATAATATAAAATCCTATGTTGAGTGCAGACTTAATTATAGGTTGCCACAGCATGTATCATTTTGTGATGGTTTTTTTTTATTTATTTATATAATGTTAAAAGAGAACAACAAGAATGCAATTTATCAACATAACATAGAATAAAAGGACAAAGATCAACAGAGAAGATCAAAGATTAAACAGAGACCAAAGCTTAAGTTTCCTACTGTAATACGGACCTAAAACCAACATCTTATCTTCTCGCCTTTACTTAAAGAAATAGAAAAATAGAAAAAAAAGATGTGCTTAATTTAAAATTACTGTAAGTTTGTAAACAGAACCGACACCATTGTTACTTAGAACTTACAATACTTTAAATGCACTGCATACATAAGGACGGTAATCCCAATAAGCAAAGACAATATTAAGTTTTTAATGTTTTCCTTGAAGTCTTGAAGCATTATCGTCGTACCAATTATTATTTTCTTGTTTATTAAGTTAGTTCTTGAGAATTATCTTGGGTATTTCAAAATTATAAACAATTGCTTGACCGCAATCCCGCCTGACGGTAAGCAGTGATGCAATCGTTGATGGTAAAGCGCGCTATTTTATAAAGAGCCTATTCACTCAAAGAAACTGAGTGAAATGGAAGGAGGACGGCATTTGAGCGAGGTGATGCAATGTTAAACCCAACAACACGACCAACGTTGCTGCGCCAGAGGGAGATTGATCTGGAGACCCTCCACAAGCGAACTCCCGACACAACAACATTTGCCGCATCGTATCCAGCACACATCGTAACACAACTGCTCAGACCCGTCCTCCGTACGACTGTACGCTGATTATGTTATAATAGCTTTCCGCCCGCGGCTTCGCCCGCGTAGAGTTCGGTTATATCGCGCTTTTAGATTTACCTCGGGAATATCATTTTTTTCCGGGATAAAAGGTAGCCTATGTCCATTCTCAGGGTCTTAAGATTGTCTGTGCCAAATTTCATCAAAATCGGTTGAAAGGTTTAAGCGGGAAAGCGTAAAAGACAGAGAGAGTTACTTTCGCATTTATAATATTAATGTTTTAATTATAATAATAATAATACGTTTATTTCACAAAACTTACATAAAGAAAAAAAAAAACATATAGGTACATATCTGTGGAACTTGAATCAAGAATTACTTAAACTTACACTAGGGAAACCTGTATTATAAGAGACAATTAATTAGTATGTATTAACACTTTGATAAAATAAAATAGCCAGCAAATAAAACATAATACATATAATCCTTTACAGACTGCAGAACAATTATTTTTTTAAATACCGCTACTAAATCGAGTTCTGATATCGAAACTAGTTTACTGTATCGAAAAACGTGTTTGTTTCTTCCAAGTGAGAGGAATTCGCGATTATGGAAAGGCAACAAGTTTTGAACTGACAGCTGTGCGGGGAAGTTTGTTACGCCACTTCTGCTCAGCGAAAGCACTGGATTTTAAAAAGTGCTGAAGCCTGAAGGCCGTTTGACGTCAAAACCTGCTGATTCTCCGCCTCATCATCAACCTTTCTATCGTCCCACTGCTGGACACAGGTCTCCGAAGGATTGAGCGTAATCACCACGCTTGCTCAATGCGGGATGGCGATTTCAGACTCAAAAGTCCAGGTTTCCTCAAGATGTTTTCCTTCGCCTTTTAATCAGTCATTAGTGTTCAAGATATACTTAGAATGATTCTCCGCATAATTTAAATAAATGATTTTTGAATTAAATATTTGCAAAATGTTTTTGCGAAAGTTCAAAAAGGTAGACTACCTCGCGTTGTGTGTAATGAACCGACAACTGTGCTGGGGAGAATGTTACGGCACTTCTTCCCAGCGAAAGCACTAAATTCCAAAAAGTGCTGAAGGCCGCTTGACGTCAAAAGTGTTGAAGGCCGTTTGACGTCAAAAGTGCTGATTCTCAGGCTAATTTGAATAAATGATTTTTGAGTTGAATAATTGCAAAATGTTCTTGCGAAAGTTGAAAAAGGTTGACTGCCTCGAGATGAAGCGTTGTGTGTAATCCATACTAATATTATAAATGCGAAAGTAACTCTGTCTGTCTGTTAAGCTTTCCCGCTTAAACCTCTGAACCTATTTTCATGGAATTTGGCACAGACAATCTTTAGACCCTGAGAAAGAACATAGGCTACCTTTTATTTAAAAAAAAATGATATTCCCGAGGGAAATCTAAAAGCGCGATATAACCGAATTCCACTCGGGCGAAGCCGCGGGCGGAAAGCTAGTTATGCAAATAAATGCATTTTTTCTCGCTTACTTACTAAGTTAATTAACATCCAACCGAGTACCCACCGCACTTCAACAATTTTGCTCAAAAATCCCTGATTTAGACTCATGTTTGATGAATAAGGATCTCTTTTCCAACAATCCATCCAGTGAATGCATTTTAAGGAACTTATTAAGAAAATTGGATAGAGAGTTGAGTATCAATAAAAAAACCAACAACGTAATTGTGTAACACTCTATTACTTTAAATTTGAATTATTTTAAAGCATATTGTTAATATATTGCTCCCTATATTCGAATAATGTTCCCGTTCAACAACGTAAATAACGCAATGAATGTAGTCGAACTGTCAAAATGAAACCCATCCGTGACCGAGTCTGTTACACAATTAACCAAAGACAGGTAGATATAGCACAGATAGCTTTAACAGCACACAGAAAATATGAATTCGCTTGGGACGCGGGCTAAAGCCAACTTCTTAAGAAATTTTTAACTAGATTAAAAAATCTATCAAAAAATTAAATCGCTCCGCTTATCCATTTGTACCACACCCAAAGAACCAATACGTCAACATTTACCGCACCAGTACACTCAAAACACTCTCTACAATCTAAAACAATAGAATCCAAAATCGCAGAGCAAGAACCAAATGAAAATTCAAACAACTGGTTTTTAGCATACGACTGGAAATGTCAACGGGAGTAATATTGAGCAATTTCTTGTTTTATTGGCTTTTCATCGAAGCTGGTTATTTATTGCTTGCAACTGTTTTGGGTTTAAAACCTCGAAATATGTCGGTACAGGTTTGAAAGCTGTCTGACAGCTTGAGCCATGTCTTCGTGGTGGCGATCTCACACGTCCTGCCCTGGTCCAACTCATGGTTCCGAGCGAGAGTGCATGACAGGCCGTTATCTGCTCCTGCGAAGCAGTGATGCTTGCAAAGGAAGAGGCTGACTGCATGAGGGAGAGCCAATGTCGCGCCCCCCCGCCCCTAGTAGCCGCAGGAGACGCCCTGGTAAGGACCAGGTCCGGGTCGAAAGTACGTTAAATTCCACGCGCGCCTTAAAGAGATCGTCTTCACATCGTGACGGATTCCACTAGAACCGATGCCTGCCAAGACCGCGGGTTCTTCGAAATAGATACCATGGCCCCTGGTGCACAAGCAAATGAAGGAACAATTGTGGTTTATAGTCAGTAAAAGTCTGACAAGCCAAGCAATATCTTTTTTCTTACTCCTCTGCTATTTCTGATTAATTTCGTTGCGGGGCCCAAGAGAGTTGAATCGTTTCTCCGGGACTCGTCGAGCTTCATTGCTCGGCGTTTTTCTGGCGGTCTCCACTGTTGATTCTGGCTTTCAGGAGTTGCAGTGGGTGGGATAATGTGTGGCAGGTTTTTGACAAGTCAAGCAAGAAAACAATATGTCAGACGTCTCAAAAATTTTGGATTGGAAGATGAAAAAAGATTATGAGCGAGGTCTTGCCCAGGACTGGGACACAAAACACAACAGAATAGTTAAAAAATGGCCTAGAGAAATAATAGTATCAAAATATCTGTGACGCCCTTGGTTACGAACTGTTTAAAAATCCAGACAAATGCTTGTAAACAAACGGTAATAACTCAGCAAAAATCTTCGCTATGTTGCCAACAAACTGCCGTAATTAGAATCAGTGGATAACTGACAAACACGTGGAGTCTCAGACTCTGAGATCTTCTTCTTCTATTTCAGCCTATAGATGTCCACTGCTGGACAAAGGCCTCCCTCAAGGCTTTCCATGCTGACCGGTCTTGTGCTGCCCGCATCCATCGGCTTCCCACGACCTTCGCCAGGTCATCGGTCCACCTTGTTGGGGGCCTCCCTACGCTACGTCTTCCAGTACGTGGCCGCCAGTCCAGAACCTTACTGCCCGATCGGCCATCGGTTCTACGAGCAATGTGCCCTGCCCTCTGCCACTTAAGTTTAGCGGCGGCTAAGACCCTGGAAGACTTGGGCAAAATGCTCACTGACCTCAGCAGAGCTTCCCAACAAGTGGGTCTGAATAAGACGAAGATCATGTCGAACTCTCATGTCGCACCCACTCCAATTCTAGTTGGTTGCTCTGCACTCGAAGTTGTTGACGAGTATATATACCTCTGAGATGTGGATAAATCAAATAGAAGAATATCGTGATGAAACGGCATCGGAGTTGTCGGCATCTCTCAGTATCAAAAATCTGAAGACGTGACATCTAACAACCCACATCAAGCCCAAAACCCTTGAGCTATTTTTTTATATACAATAAGTAAAGAAAACCCTGTCCGATCCAAGAAGGTATTGTTAGGTATCGATAACTGATTCTACTAATGCCTACAAAGCCGGGCTAAATTAAAAAAAAAAACCCTAAAAATATAAATATTATTTCGCAAAAAGAGGTAACTTAAAACATATGCGGCAGGCCATTCAGGCGCGGGCGAAGAGGGGCAGGGCACGCGGCACGCGGTCGCAACGCTATTCGCTCAGAATTATACCGTCAAAAATAATGTTGTCACTTTTTAAAAATTACCAAATTTTGGGGAAGTTGGAATTAATTCGCAGGAAAAAAAGATTATTTCAAAATTCACTAGTATTGTTACTATGATGATTATGTAAAATTTCATATGTTATTTGGTCATGTGTTTACCTAACCTTTATTAATTATCCTTACGGGTCGGACAGGGTTTCTTAACATAATGTATAATTTATAAACTAGTCATAATCATCATCATTTCAGCCGAAAGACGTCCACTGCTGGACATAGGCCTCCCCCAAGGTTCTCCACGACGACCGGTCCTGCGCCTCCCGCATCCAGCGGTTTCTCGCGACCTTTACCAGGTCGTCGGTCCACCTTGTCCGGGGCCTACCCACGCTACGTCTTCCGGTGTGTGGTTGCCACTCGAGAACCCGTCGGCCCCATCGAGCATCGGTCCTACGGGCAATATGTCCAGCCCACTGCCAGTGGCGGGCCTACCATATAAGCCCAGATGCCCGGCTTGCCTTCCTCAAGCCTCACCCCCAAAAATAAAAAAAAAACAGTAAACAGAAGAAAATAGTTTTCAAACTAAATTTACGTAGACGTAATTAAAAATACAACGCATAGCGCCACTCAGTAAACGCGCCCACGGTCGCACAAGGTCACGGCTCAATATCTATCTCACTCGCACTTGCGGGCTCTAACCTAGTGCAAGCCAGGTTTAACCTCGCTTGCAATGCACTCTTCTTTCGTTCCGTAATATGAAGTATCTAGTAACATAAGTATACATATAACTATTGACATTTTATATGGCTGGATTTTGCTCAATAAAGCACGGCTTGCATATGACGTTGTACACAACGCACTGTTGGATCAGTGTTGCCGTTTTAGTTTGTTGATTTTTTAGAAGTACGATAATTTTCATTTATTTTAAGTTTGTGGGCTGATGTCACCGAAATAGAATATATTACACGAGGGAGTCCCAGGTATAATAGATTATTAAATTGGCTCATTCATGGACTGAATATAAGTAGTTTTCTTCGTCTTTCACGTTCGTTGATATTAAATATGAATGAGTGATAAAGTTATAGTTAAATACATCGAGTATATACTATACTTACTTAGTATGTATTATACTTTTTCAATAACATTCGCTTTTTGACTCATTCAAGTGAAAAAAAAGGGTTAAGAAATTTCTGTGACAAAAAAAAAATATTTCTTTCATTGTAATTCAAGCGTTTATAAAAAATACCTAGTATAAAACAAAAAACTGGCCGTGTTACACATGTGAAATAGTTTAGCACTTTCTTGCGGGTTTTATTTTTTGTTATATTTTTTTCATATCTGGTAGAATTTTCAGATAATTAAGCGCTTTTAAAATTCATGGAACGGCAACACTGGGTTTGATTTGTATGAACATAGCTACGATTTGAATAGTTTCTTTGTTGTCGTTGAGTTGAGCGGAGTAATTTTTTCGAAGTTTAATTTTGAATTGATTGTGTAAAATGAGTGCAAATCCGTCGGATACCGATAATATTTATGTCCCTTGTGACGATTTCAAGTGTATTTATAGTTTGCTAGGCGGGGGAAAGTCAAATTCTTTAAGTTTTTCAGAGAAAAATAACCTCATATCTTCGCCAAAACCTACGCCGGATTTAAGTATATCTCAAACAAGTAAGTCTCATAAAAGGAAATTCAATAGATCCGTTTATAAAACTAATTGGATTGCGGGCTGTTCCCATTCGAACAAACTTTATTGTTGGTATTGCTTATTTTTTTCAAACGAGAAAAATGCCTGGAATTTTTCTGGCTATGACGATCTTAATAACTTATCTCAAGCCATAAAAAGACATCAAAATTCACAAAAACACTTGAGTGCCGTTATTTCATTTTGTAATTTTGGTAAACAGCGTATCGAAACTTCGCTATCACGTCAATTATCTGACAAAATTTCAAAACATAATTCGCGAGTTGAACATAACCGTAGCGTTTTTCAAAGACTTGTTGATGTCGTTTGTCATTTAGCACAACAAGAATTATCTTTTAGAGGACATGATGAGTCCACATCTTCATTAAATAGAGGAAACTTCTTAGAACTTCTTTGTTTACTCTCGAAATATGACCTTGTTTTAGAAAAACATATGCAGCCCCAAGACACCGGCAAACCGGGCCCGAGCTACTTGTCTAATAAAATTCAAAATGATATTATTCATTCTGTTTCTGAAGTAATGAAATCCCACATTGAGTTGCAATTAAAAAATACTGAATTTGTTTCTGTAATTATTGATGAAACACCCGATGTTAGTAACAAAGAACAGCTTTGCTTTATTTTAAGATATTATTTTAACATTTATGATCGGTTTTTAGGATTTATAAATGTGTCAGACAGCCGCACAGCAAATACTCTTTCTAATATAATTTTAACTTTATTAAATGAACTCGGTTGCACCGAAAAACTCATAGCACAAAGCTATGACGGTGCCAGTGTTATGTCAGGCGTCCGAAACGGAGTTCAACAGAAAATCAAGGATATATGTCCCCAAGCAATATTTATTTGGTGTAATGCACATATTCTCAATTTAGTATTGTCTAAATCTTGTGGCAGAATTGGCGAAGTGAGCTCTTTTTTCTCAGCCCTTCAGGCATTAGTAAATTTTTTTAGTAACAGTACAAAACGGACTTCTTTTTATGACAATTACTGTCAAAAAAGATTGCCTCATATTTCAACGACACGTTGGTCGTATACCTCTCGCATTGTTAATACAGTTTTTGAACAAAAAGTCCATCTCATTGAATTGTTCATGGACATGTCCGACAATCCGCAGGATTGGGACGGCGACACTATTTTGTCCGCAGATAACTTTTTAAATATATTGCGATCTTTTAATTTTGTCTTTTTTCTTTCGGTGTTTCACCCTATTTTTGAAAAAACCGACTGTCTCTACAATATAATTCAAAAATCTCAAGTTGATGTCGGTTATTGTGCAAATAAAATAAAAGAGTTTGAATCTTGGTTGCGTTCTGAATTTCATGCAAAATTCGATACTATTTACGAGAACGCTGTGCATAACAACACCCCTCCTCGTTTAAGACGCAACGTTGCCTGCGCGCGGACGGAATACAAGCGAATTTTTGTCGAAATAATAGATAACATTTCTACCGAAATTAATTCTCGTTACTCCGAAATTTTTAAACTAAAATTTTTCCAATTATTAAACAATAAATTATTTGAGCAATACTCATCTAATTTTCCGATAGACGCTTATGAGTCTTTATTAAGCATTTACGAAAACAGATTTGACAGGCAAACCTTAAAAAACCAACTGATTTGTTTGTATTCATCTCCTGAATTGAGGGACCGCGACGTTTTCACTTTAATTGATTTCATTAATGAAAATGGCTTAAAAGACGCCTTTCCCCAGCTTTTAAAACTTGCCCATTTGATTGTAACAATTCCCGCTACGTCAGCTTCCGCAGAACGCGCATTTTCTTCGCTAAAGCGTATTCACACATACTTACGGAACTCACAGGGCCAAGAGCGACTTTCTGATCTTTCGATGATCGCGATCGAAAAGCAACTTTTAGTAGAAATCAAACGTTCACCAACTTTTTATTCTGACGTAATAAAATCATTTTTAAAGAAAGATAGACGCATTGATTTAGAATATAAGTAAAAGCTTTTTTTATTTTTTTATTTCTATGTTTTCGAAATCCCATAACTTTGTAGCATATTTAGATCGTTTGCAATTGGACACGCGCCGTTATGAATATATGTAGGGATTGTAGGTAGGTATCTTCGCTCAACACAATGAAAAGAGAAAGGCTTTTTTCGAAGCCGCCGAGGGTATGTCTTTGCTGGTACGTGTTATTCTTCTGCCTAGCAATATCATGCCTTCAGTGTGCTTTGATTAGCTCGCCGTCGTTAGACCACCGGCTTCTTGAAGCGAAGAATATGGTGATGTGGATCACAAAATCTTGTTTTGTAAAGAACGGTAAGAAAACGTATCATGGGCTTGCGTTATCGGTGGACCCTAGGCACGCCACTGCCCACTGCCACTTGTGTTGCAATTCTTCGGGCTATGTCGGTTACTCTCGTTCACCGCATTCCCGTCTCATGGTAAGCAGTGATGCAATTGTTGAAGGTAAAGCGCTTTAGTTTATTCAGAGCATATTCACTCTAGCTTTGAAGACACTTAAATTCTAGTCCGACGGAAACACCGCCGCTGGCAAATTGTTCCAGTCCCTCGATGTACGCGGTATAAAAGACGAGGCGAAACGCTTCGTTCGGATCGTTGTGGTGTTTTTTTTTTGTTCCGGTGTGGAAAATCCTCAATGGATGTCCGCCGCCCTGGGGTGGGCGACGGGGTCTGTCAGACTCCTACTGACTAAAAACCACCCCGGTGTTTCTCCGGTCACGTGCGCACGGAGCCGCGGGAGTCCCTGATTCTGCCGCGGATCGTTGTGGTGCTAGGCCAACATTAGTCAATAGAATTCCAGATAAATTGTGAACTTTTCTCTCGATTTTTTGTTTTAGTAAATGTGGAGTTAGCTGATCTGCGAATTAAGGTACCGTTTTGAAAAGAAACCATGGCCGTGGCCTACAGGCAAGTGAAGGAACACGGGTGGGTTTTAGTCAGCAAAAGTCTGACACGCAAAAAAAAATAGGTATCGTTTTGTTTCTTAAAAATCTTCTCCCTCACGATGTAACATTTTAGAATATTACATCTATAGGTAATCATGAACTGCAGTGGCCTTCTCTCAACTCTGATGGTTCAGCATCCAATCTAACCGTATACATTAGTGGTTGAGTCTTGCCGCCAAGCGATTCGTCGTGTTCCGGCATGATGTTTTGTGAAGCCGTACGGAGGACGGGTCTGAGCAGTTGTGTTGCATTGTGTGCTGGGTACGATGCGCCAAATCTTGTTGTGTCGGGAGTTTGGTCGTGGAGAATCTCCAGATTTGCATCACCTCGCTCAACTGCCGTCGTCCTTCCTATTCCTAAGTTTTTTTTATGTGAATAGGCTTAATAAACTAGTGCGCTTTACCATCAACGATTGAACTTTACATCACTGCTTACCATCAGGCGGGATTGCAGTCAAGCACTAGTTTATAATTATTAAAAAAAAACCGTTCATCAATCATATCCAAAAGACAGCACTTCCATATCTAATTGCAATACTAAACGTGCCTACTAAATCGCGTGTAGAAACTGAAATAATCAACTTCACGGATCATGGAATTGCTGAATAGGCGTATGAGAGAGATGGCAACAGTATAGAAGAAACAAGCAAGCGAGATGGCAGTGTGTTGATGAATAAAAGAAAAATTTCAGGGTACCGTATATCTGCACCCACAGAACGACAAACGGGACTCTGTTACGTGACCAAGTCTGTCATAGGAGTGCATATTTAAAAATAGAATAGTTAGGTAGTTGAAATTAAATGGCGGCTATCACGATAAAAATTCGCGTACATCAAGGGAATGGAACAGTTTGTCCTCGGCGGCGTTTCCGTCTGACTACAAGATCTTCAAGGCTAGAGTGAATAAGCTCTTAATAAACTAGCGCGCTTAACCATCAACAATTGCATCACTGCTTACCATCAAGCGAGAATGCAATCAAGTCCTAGTTTAATATATTATCCTTAATAATATTATAAATCGAAAGAGAGTTTGTTTGTTTGTTCCGCTTTCACGCCGTAACCCCTGAACCGATTGCTGTGAAATTTATCAGAGGTAAAGTTAGAACTCCGGATTAAATAATAGGGTACTTTTTATCTCGGAAAAATTTGATATTCCTGAGGGAAATCTTTAAGGCGCGATATAACCGAATTCCACGCGGGCGAAGCCGCGGGCGGAAAGCTGGTTTCACATAAACCAACATGGCCACTTACGTAACGTCAGAAGCTAGATGCACAGTTCGAATTAGTCCTTCCCTGTGGAGAAGAGACGGCAAGAAACCCCTCAGACAACGGTCATACTTTTTTGTTTATTATGCTCTATTTAGGCGACCATGATTCACGCAAGCGATACACTACTTCATGCATGTAATCTCCGAAGACACATGTCTACCTAGGCTACACCCACATTTCATCAAATAAACTTCTAATAATTGTGCGCAAATTACGTAATGACTAATGAGACTTCTCACGGAACCTCTAGTACACAAGTTTGACTAACACTTAGCCAAGTTTTTTTTTTACAGGACAACGTTCGATATTCGAAATAAAAAGCGATGCGCACTTCGGTTTTTGTCGGGTTTCGTCGGAGGCCACGAGGTGGGAGTCGACACCTGCGCCGGAGTCGTTTAGCGGTTGATTAAGAAACTGTATGTATTAATTTCTACTGGATCCAGAAATTGAATTTTAACGGTTCCTGCATCGGTCCGGTGATTGTATAAACAACTGATGCGATTGTAATAACAGGGTATTTGACTAAAAAAAACTAATTAGTCCGTCAGACAGATTTCCGAAAAGTACTAGACACGTATTTTTTCTTTTTTTCACAAAAAATGAAGACGACACAGCGCGTTGAAAACTCGTGTGACGTCACTGCACGCTACACTTTTTAGCGACCAGTGTCGTCACCAGCCTTTTATATTTGTCAATTTTTATTGATTTGTTAAAACAAAATATACGTATCGAATATTTTTCTATAATCTGAATGACGTACTAAATAGATTTTTTTTTTTTACCCAGGAAACATCCCTATTGTTGGTGTGTGAGCGAGGTGATGCAATGTTAAATCCAACAACACGACCAACGATGCTGCGCCAGAGGAAGATTGATCTGGAGACCCAACTACCGACACAACAATATTTGGCGCATCGTACCCGGCACACATCGCAACACAACTGCTCAGACCCGTCCTCCGTACTTCACCAGACAGCTGATTTTGTTATATTGAATTTTGATCAACATGCAACGCCTAGCACACCCATAATTTGCAAGGAACGTAAATTTCCCCGGGACCTTGATGAAATTACATAAAATAATTAAACAGAGTGCTGTATTTGTCGTCAACTATATCTAATTGAGGAAGTTTCATTTCGTGGGGTATCAGATATCATTATCGGCAGGCCGTATATTATCCTAATTTTTAGGGTAGGTGAAGGCAGGTCAAGGTTGTATCAAGGTGACAGCTACCCGACAGCACTCTTCACAAATACGTATACACTCTCCTGGGTAAAAAGATACCGGTAAATTAATAATATGTTTATGCTTGGGATTGCGATGAAGCACAAGATTATATTTAAAAAAAAACCGGCCAAGTGCGTGTCGGACTCACGCACAAAGGGTTCCGTACCATTGATTTATGAAATTAAAGGATTTAAGTTTTTTGTATGAAAGATTACGCGGTAATAAGCGGTTTACGATTTACGAGGTATTAAAAAAAACTACTTACTAGATCTCGTTCAAAACAATTTTCATTGGTAGTTTTTATAGTAATGTACATCATATGTTTTTTTAGATTTTTCATTTTCTTATTTTAGAAGTTAGATGGGGGGACCAACTTTTTTCCACTTTGGAAGCGTTTGTCACGCAAACTATTCGGTTTAGAAAAAAAATATCTTAGAAACCTCGACATCATTTTTGAAGACCTATCCATAGATATCCCACACGTGAGTGTCTGATAAAAAAAAAATATTTTTGCATCAAAATCATAATGCAGTTCACAGAATGCATCTACCTATCAAGTTTCAACAGTATAGCTCTTATAGTTTCGGACAAAAATGGCTGTGACATACGGACGGACAGACAGACATGACGAATCTATAAGGGATCCGTTTATTGCCATTTGGCTACGGAACCCTAAAAATCGGGATTCCCATTTTCATGCCCGTAAAATTCAAGGGAATTGACTATCAACTCATTAAAACGACAAAGCAGTTCAAATATTTAGTTCACTAGAACTTTAAATCATTACAAATTTTGGAGGTTTCCACTTAGACAAAGTTCAAACCTTCAATTAATTAAATCAAGCTGATTTTTAACCGACTTCAAACTTTGTGTGTTTTAAACCACCTTTTACCCATTTGGTAAGCAGGATTAAATCGTTGATGGTAAAGCGCACTAGTATTTTACGAGCTTATTCACTCTAGCCTTGAAGACTCTTAAATTGTAATCAGACGGGAAGACGACAGTCTCAGGCAAATTCATCCAGTCTTTCAGCGCAGACGGGGCAGCATCGCGACGCAAAACATACAGAAGAGACGGGCGCCCCGTGTCTTCTGTATGTTTTGCGTAGGATTGTAACGGAGCTTCGCCTCCGCTTCCGTTACTGCGGAAGTTCCGCAAGAAATCGTATCTGCGCTTCCGCCTCCGCCTCCGCACAATTTTTGCGGAGTTATAACGGAAGTTTATTTACGTATTTATAACATAAATAACGCGCAAGCTGCGACGCTCGACAACTGTCCGGCAGCGTTTGAGCGCGAAATGGTCAAGAATCAACTAGTGCGAGGCGGGAATGCGGCAAACACAATTTGTTTCTCCTTAATTTTCATTACAAGAAGGTAATATTGTTTTTTTTACCAAGTATACTACTATTAATGTACGTATTTAAAATAAAAAAATTGTTTTAATTAACCATAAATTTAAAATTTTCTACATGTACTTTCACCTCCGCCTCCGCCTCCGTTAACCTCCGCATCCGCGGAGGTGAGACTCGTCGCCTCCGCATCCGCCTCCGCGTCCGCTAACAAGCCTCCGTTACAAACCAAGTTTTGCGTCGCGAGTGACGCTTCTATACATTTTATATGAAAGGGACGCGGCAGAGACAAATGTCCACAACCCCCTCTGCGTCTATGTTGTTCTATGTTACTGGTTTGGTTTCCGCACTCAGTCCCTCCAGTAGACCATTGTGCGTGGCCCCTTCTGCGTCTTACTTCTTTTCTGTGTCCAGCGCCTTAGATGTACGCGGTATAAAACGAACAAGGCGAAATGCTTCGACCGGATCGTAGCGGTACCAACCAAATTCTTATTTTATTATTGGGTTGTATCCTAAAAAATAATTTAATGTCCATCAGATTAAAAAATATTGAACACGTATTTTTTATTTTTTCTTTCATTCAAATACTTAGGAAGATATATTGATTTGAAATGTTGCATGATGTCACGCTGTGGTATATTTTATACCACATAAATAGCCCACACTCCGTAACTTTAATACGCTATCCCCCTTATTCATAAACGCTGCTTAAAGTTAACCAGTGATTAGCGATTCTTTAACCATATGTTTTTGATCTTTTAACGTCACTTAACTTTATTCATCCTTTATGAATAAACACCACAGAGTTTAAGGGGTTTATTCATAAGCAATGATTAAAGTTAAGTGACGTGCGAACGTCTAAAATGTACTGTTAAACCATCGCTAATCACTAGTTAACTTTAAGCAGCGTTTATGAATAAGGGGGTCTATCTCAGTAGTTTTTGTAATATCGACAAAACAAAAAATACGGGTCTTAGTTTTTTTTTTTTTTGTTATCTATAAGACGGACTAATTATTTTTTTTATTTTCATACCTTGGATACATCCCTATTCTAAGTTTTGCTTCTAGGACATGCTAATACTTCTTGGTAAAGTCACATAACGATGAAATTAAATCATCATACGCCAGAAATCATACAACAATACTCCTAATTCATTTAAAATCTAGACGTTATAATGGACAGAAAACGTACCCTAATATTTGCAATACCAATACTCGCGGTCCGTTGCTAATAATAATCCCTTTTAACAGTGGCGAGGGGTAGCTACCCTAGTACGGCTGCAGGGGCCAAATGTGACCTACCCCTTGCAATTTGATTGCTCGAAATAAAGGGTGTATCTGACATCGACGCACACTCGAGTACCATGGATCCAGTACATGATTCTGAACCCTCCAGTGGTGCAATTTTTCGTCGGCTTCTTCATGATTAAAAAAAAAAATATGTATGGTTTTTCACTTTAGACCAATCATAATTGCTATACTTTTATAACCCAATGACATTTTAAAGTATAAATTCATTCTATCGCTAATTACACAAAAAAGAGCAATGAAAACAAATCTCGAAAGACTATCTTATCAGCTGATTTAATAGAGTTCACATCAGGGATCAACGTCATATCTACAAACCCGCACGGCGGCACGCTTGCAACGTTCAAAGGCCGAGCCGACACTTTTTTTTAAACACTGTGAATTCTGTAACCCTTCAGTAACGACATAAATGACTATCATAATTTTATTAGTGGCAGGCGGTGTAGCCTTTTCGCGAAGTTTGCGTTACGATGTCAGATACACTCTGTATACGTATTTATTCAACGGTACTTCGTTTAGGGATAATTTTAAGTCGCATCCACGCAAAACGGCTGTCGCTCAGAGACAATGCCCAGCGTCCAGAGCTCCAATGTGGCTATCTTGAGTTTTCATTACGAGACTCGATCATACTCATCACACTTTTTAGTTAGACAGCCTCCGTGGCGTAGCGGTAGCGAACGCGGCCGTTGTGCAAGGAGGCGCGGGTTCGATCCCCGCGCAGTGCAAATATTTGTATGCATGAACATGAATATTTGCACTGATCTGGTCTTGCCACGGAAAGCACGTTAAGCCGTTGGTCCCGGTTGCCATACGAACATCTAGTGGCAGTCGTTACGGGTTGTTGGAGCCCTCAAAAGTCTAACTAATTCTAATTGGTCTAACTGCAATGCTTAGATATCGCCTGCGGGTGGTGGAGGTCAGACGGCAGTCGCTTCACGGAAAATATCAAAATTTTGCCAAAATCAACAGTTAGACTGGTAAAGCGGACCCCAGACTCCAAAGCTGAAAAGCTACGGATGCGACTGGGATTAACGCTGAGATGATGATGACTGCTAGGCACAGGTCTCCTCTCATACAGAGAAGGATATTTTAAAATTTAAATGTATTATTATACGTGTACGTATTTTTAATATTTGTTTAGTTTTGTAACATTCATATTTTTCTCTCCTTTTTCTTACACACACTTGTTTAAATTTCTATTTTACTTCTCGTTTCGGAGGTCTACAGGAATAAATTTCATAACAAATAAGACCTTTGTACTCAAATCTGTTTTATGTGTACAGAGGACAGACAACACACCAAGCTACTACAAATCTATCCAATTTCTTTATTAGATTTTCAACTTTAGCGCTAACGCATTGAGGCTCAAAGTTAATTGGGTATATTTGACAGTTTCGGTTAGCTTGACCTGCTGTCGTTTGTATATTATAAATGCGAAAGTAACTCTGTCTGTCTGTCTGTCTGTTACGCTTTCCCGCTTAAACCTCTCAACCGATTTTGATGAAATTTAGCACAGACAATCTTTTGACCCTGAGAAAGAACATAGGCTACCTTTTATCCCGGAAAAATTTGATGTTCCCTAGGGAAATCTAAAAAGCGCGATATAACCGAACTCCACGCGGGCGAAGCCGCGGGCGGAAAGCTAGTAATATTATAAATGCGAAAGGAACTCTGTCAATCTGTCTGTTATGCTTTCCCGCTTAAACCTCTCAATCGTTAATGAAATTTGGCACAGACAATCTTTAGACCCTGAGAAAGGACGTAGGCTACCTTTTATTTAAAAATTTGATATTCCCGAGGGAATTCTAAAAAGCGCGATATAACCGAACTCCACGCGGGTGAAGCCGCGGGCGGAAAGCTAGTAATTAAATAAAAAAAACTTCCAGCCTAACAGTTCAATCGCCCGTTCCATATCGTCCAAAAGTCCAAATTCATGAATATTTCTTACACGCGACCGCAAGTCGCCACGCACTTGATTTTTTGAAGGACATCCTTAGTTCGGACGTTGACCCCATTCGTGCTTGTCCTTCGGTAAAGTCAAGAGCAAAATTACCTTATAAAGATGAGTACCGGTTGGTTAGATGGGATTTTAAAGGGTAGAGAACGTTTTCAAAGAATTCTTTAGTATATTCCCTTATTCTTACGTTGTTGACACCATCACGATCCGGACGGAGCGGTTCGCCTAGTGTTTTATACCACATACATCGCAGGACTGGAACAATTTGCCTGAGACGGTCTTCCCTTCTGATTAAAATTTAACTGTCTTCAAGGCTAAAGTGAATAGGCTCTTATTAAACAAATGCGCTAAACCATCAACGATTGCATCACTCCTTACCATCAGGGATGATCGCGGTCCAGCATCAAATACCTTAAAAATACATCTCACATCAGGTCACTAAAACCAACCCAGGGGTCACCAAATGCATATTATACAAATACAAATATTTATTGGGACAAAATACACATTTTTCAATTTTTATTATATTAATACTAGCTTTCCGCCCGCGGCTCCACCTGCGTGGAGTTCGGTTATATCGCGCTTTTTAGATTTCCCTCGGGAACATCAATTTTTTCCGGGATAAAAGGTAGCCTATGTTCTTTCTCAGGGTCTAAAGATTGTTTGTGCCAAATGTCATCAAAATCGGTTGAGGGGTTTAGGCGGGAAAGCGTAACAGACAGACAGAGTTACTTTCGCATTTATAATATTAAGTATGGATTGCATTTGAAGTCGTGGTGGCCTAGTGGTTAAAACACCAGCCTCTCAAGCATGGGTGTGCGGGTTCGATTCCAGGTCAGACAAGTTCCAATGTAACTTTTCTAAAAGTTATATGTACTTTTTAAGTAATCTTGGACACCAATGACTGAAGGTGAAGGAAAACATCTTGAGGAAACCTGGAAATCTATCTGAAATCGCCAAACCCGCATTGAGCAAGCGTGATGATTACGCTCAATCCTTTTCCGTATGTGAGGAGACCTGTGCCCAGCAGTGGGACGATAAAAAGGTTGATGATGATGATGAATACTGCATTACAATAGGTACAATAGGTTTATTTATTGACTATTCCTTGGGTTTATCCCTGTCCCCTAAACTAGGCTAGGCCTGTATCTTAGGGGGCAGTGTCCTGCTATAGGGTATGCTATTTAATGCAAATTTAGCAGATGTGCCAGTGAACATGGTAGTGGGGTGCCGTTACATTTCAAAACTCCAACCCGGAGCGCCTTCTTCTGTAACGCCTGTTAGGACCCATCTCTGGGGAGACAGTGAAGGATCTTACCTAAATCTGACTATGTAAGGGAGCATATGATCACTGTGTGGCATCTTAACAACTTCGAACCTTTTTTTTTTTTTAAATACACACACCAAAAGTGTCTAGGGATCAAGCATTTTTATGCGGATTTCTTGAGATTGAGATGTGGCTTTGTAATAAATTTATGATTTTATAAATTTATATGGATCCTTTTTGGTGCATTTCATAATTTGAATCAGGAACTGTGAATCAAATTCGAATAAAAGATGAAAATCAGCTGTCAATATTTTCCCTATAAAAACATACAACGCATTGAAGACATTATTAGTGCTACTGTTTCCCTACTACTGATTAAAACCAACGTTATTATGGAGCGGCGACGTCATTTAAGCAGGGAAGAAATGCTCAGAGCCGTGGGAATGATAGAAGCTGGTTCCCGGCAACGTACTGTGGCTTTAGCTCTGAATACAAGTCAGAGTGTTATCAGTCGACTTTGGACACGTTACCGAAGCACTGGTACCGTGGCTGAGCGCCATGGAGGACGGTATCGCTGCACCACACGGAGACAAGACCGATACATTCAAATCTTAACTCGAAGAGCTCCAACAATAACCGCCATGATGTTAGCCGTGAGGCTTCATCACTCTTCAGGGAACTTAATTAGCGACCAAACAGTCAGAAACCGCTTGCATGAAGTGAACCTTCATTCCCGAAGACCGCTACGGGTACCACCTATAGCAATGCACAATCGTAGGATTCGATATCAATGGGCTCTTGAACACAGAAATTGGGCAGAAGAACAATGGCGTTTCGTGTGCTTTTCTGATGAGTCTCGTTTTGGTATGAGACCGGATACAAGACGTATACGACACTGGAGAACCCCTGGACGCCAACAGCGATTAAAATCCTGCCAGGAAGTCCATCCTTATAGTGGTGGAACCATCATGGTATGGGCGGGTATTTGGATCGGCGGAAGAACTGAGTTGATTTGGATCAGAGGCAACCTCAACGCTCAAATTTATGCTGAAACGATTGTATCAGACGTCATCGTTCCTCTACAAGTGCAAATCGGTCCCTTATTTCAGTTAATGCATGATAATGCACGACCGCACACCGCAAGAGTTGTAAGACAGACTCTCGCCGCAGCTAACATCAATGTCCTGCCCTGGCCTGCTCAGTCGCCAGACTTGAACCCGATTGAGCATGCATGGGATATGCTACAGAGAAGAGCTCTGCCGAATATGGAGGGTATCCAGTCGCAAGAAGACCTTTTTTTGTTGTTGCAACGAACATGGGCGGCCATTCCACAGCGTGATTTGGATGAACTCATTTTGAGTATGCCAAACCGATGTTCTTGTGTTGTTAGTGTTCGCGGTAGAAACACGGATTATTAATTGTTTAAGTTACCCAATAAAATTTTACAGAAAACTGTTATTTCAGTCTTTTTTTCGAACTTTTGTGTTTAAGTGGTTCAAATGTCAAATATCCCTTTATTAGGAAAATGGCAAATTTCTTTATTAATGCAAAGGTGACTTGGTTTATCGTTACTGTGACAAACGAAAACACTTTATTTGATGAATCCTTAAAGAAAATTTTAATTAATATCAATCAGGAGAAAAGTTATTGCAAAAATATATGTTGATCCCTAGACACTTTTGATGTGTGTAATTATAAACTAGTGCTTGACTGCAATCCCGCCTGATGGTAAGCAGTGGTGCAATCGTTGATGGTAAAGCGCACCAGTTTATTAAGCCTATTCTCTTAAAAAACTAAGGAATAAGAAGGATGACGGCAGTTGAGCGAGGTGATGCAATGTTAAACCCAAGACCAACACGACCAAACGAAGCTGCGCTAGAGGGAGATTGATCTGGAGACTCTCCACGACCAAACTCCCAACACAACAACATTTGGCGCATCGTTCCCGCCACACATCGCAATACAACTGCTCAGACCCGTCCTCCGTACGGCTTCACCAGACATCATGCCGGAACACGACGAATCGCTTGGCGGCAAGACTTTGTCTGGTGGGTGGTAACTTCTGCCGGCAGCCGATGTTATGGCCTACCACCGAGTACGAACCTAGAACCTACGCCAGGCCAACCACCATACTTCCACTGCTACTACAGGACACATCTCTGGGGAGACAGTGCAGGATCTCTCTGGGGAGACAGTGAAGGATCTCCCCGAAACCTGACTATGTAAACGAGCATGTGATTACTGTGGCATTTTCCCTCCGGACCTAGGACCTACCATGTAGCTACCATGAGTTTATATTACGAGACTCGATCGTCGATATCGAGCGTGTTTGACTCATCGATTGGCCCGCTTCAAGTTTGTAAGAACTGTCAACCAATGAGAGCGCCAAACACACTCGATATCAACGATCAAGTCTCGTAATCTCATGGTAGCTACACTGGCTACCACTGCTACTACAGCAAAGGAGATGGGGCCGCATTGAGTGGAATGGCTGCCAATGATGATTCAGACATTAATGAAAAATTCAAGTAGCTTATCGTTCGTTCCTTATCGCACATTTAAAGGCCCAATGAGATAATCTAAAATGGTGTTGTCAAATAAAGATGGCCGACATTTTTTGCCGCCAAATATCGCAATAGGTTATTGACTTGAGTTCGTACCTAACAGTGGTTATACTTATGATATATACGTTTCTGATAAATTATAAGATTCTGGCGAGTCTGGTGACATTCAAAATAAGCACTCTCGGATTAAATTTAATTAATTTAAACCATATTGCATAAAACTACTATTTGAGATTAACATAGATTTTACTGACACTGATGGACGAAAACCGTAGTGATGAAGTATACATACACCTTCCGAGATACATCATCAAATTCAATGGTTTTCGTCCATCAGTTCAAAAGAATTGGTAATCCATAAATGCTTTGTTTTTAATCATTATAAACTAGTGCTGGGCCGCAATCAAGTCTGATAAAAAGCAAACTAAAGCAACTAGTTTATTAAGACTATTCACTCAAAAAAAACTGCGTGAATAGGAAGGAAGACAGCAGTTGAGCGAAGTGATACATTGTTAAACCCAAAAAATACGACCAACGATGCTGCGCCAGAGGATTGATCTGGAGACCCTCCACGACCGAACTCCTGACACAACAACATTTGGCGCATTTTACCCGACACACATCGCAATACGACTGCTCAGAGCCGTGCTCCGTACGGCTTCACCAGACATTATAACACGACGAACCGCTTGGCGGCAAGACTTTGTCTGGTGGATGGTAACTTCTACCGGCAGCCGATGTTATGGCCTACCACCGAGAAACTACTTCACTTAGTATAGCCTCAAATATTTTTTTAACTCGACTGCGCATCCTAGTGTGTTGCTATTGTTAGCTTATTAGCCTTGCTCAATAATCAGGTTATCAAATACAAAAAAAAACAAATCTGTTCAAGTTCAAGTTAAAATCTTCCTCTTACTAGTACAAATAAATCTGAAATCGTCAAGCCGTCATGAACAAGCCTGGTGATCAATATTATGTCTCCAGTGTGGCTACTCCATCGTCGGTATCGAGCGCGTTTGACTCATCGATTGGCCCGCATCAAGGTTGTAAGAACTCTCAACCCAAAAACACGACACACATTTTCTCGGTGGTAGGCCATAACATCGGCTGCCGGCAGAAGTTACCACCCACCAGACAAAGTCTTGCCGCCAAGCGATTCGTCGTGTTCCGGCATGATGTTTGGTTAAGCCGTACGGAGGACGGGTCTGAGCAATTGCGTTGCGTTGTGTGGCGGGTACGATGCGCCAAATGTTGTTGTGTCGGGAGTTTGGTCGTGGAGTCTCCAGATCAATCTCCCTCTAGCGCAGCATCGTTTGGTCGTGTTGGTCTTGGGTTTAACATTGCATCATCTCGCTGAACTGCCGTCATCCTTCCTATTCCTAAGTTTTTAAGTGTATAGGCTTAATAAACTAGTGCGCTTTACCATCAACGATTGCATCACTGCTTACCATCAGGCGGGATTGCAGTCAAGCACTAGTTTATAATTATTAAAAAAAAAAAACTATGAGAGCGCAAAACGCGGTCGATATCGACGATCGAATCTCGTAATGAAAACTCATGGTAGGTAGTACCTACCATGAGTTTTCGTCTTGCAATGACAGCAACATAACTTTAGACTTGAGCTACAGAATGGATGGGTAAGAAGTTTGAAAGCCACGATAATGACAATTCTTCATTAAAATTTCGTCGAGATAATGGCGCCGATTCAGTAGTTCACAAACTAAACAATTTTTAAGTTATGTGAATCATTTTCTTTCCACTTGGTTAAGAAAAGGATAGAAGATAACATTTTCATTCAATCCTGTCAAATTAAGATACTCCATAGACAGTTTAGACGCGATTATAAACATGGCGACTAAAAATACGCTAGTTTACGTCAGGAGCGCACTAATTTGACAGGTCAACTGACATTTTATCTTCTGTCCTTTTCTTAACGAAATAGAAAGAAAAAGATGCACATAAATTAAAATTATTTAGTTTGTAAACAATCGGCGCCATTGTGTTGTTATTAAACTTTAAATTGCGATTTTGTGATCATCCAGTCAAGGAAAATAAAATGCGAGTGAGCAAATTTCCAATTAATACTAGGGATTGAAAATATTGACACCTCCCTTTTTCTTTTTTTTTTCAATAATTATAAACTAGTGCTTGGCCGCAATCCCGCCTGATGGTAAGCAGTGATGCAATCTTTGATGGTAAAGCGCGCTAGTTTATTAAGCCTATTAACTTAGCCTAATACCGGTTCGGTGCTACTTTTAATTGTTTGTTGCATCGGGTGACGTCTTTACGTCGACGCCGGCTGTCGCTGAAAACCAGCGCTGGGCTCTGTTTTTTTTGCATAGAGTCGCAGCATAATGCTGAGCGACAGCCGTTTTGCGTGGATATGACGCATGTTTCCCTCAACAATTTCTTATTTTTATGTTTTTGTAAACGCTTGCGTCATGTTTAGTGCAAATAAACGTTTTTTCTTTCTTTCAATTAAAGGCTCGCCCACCTGCTGCCAGCACATACAACTACGTCGACGGCGTGCTTACGTGCCCTCAGTGTGCACGAAGTTTCGCCGCCAAGATAGGCTACATAATCCATCTTCGGGCGCATGAGCGCTAAATCATCGGCTAGGAGTCGAAGTGGTCGCCGTGGCCGAAATCGGTCGGGAACATCATCATCACTCAAAAAACTGAGTGCAATGCTTCGATATCGCCTTCAGGTTGTGGAGATCAGACGGCAGTCGCTTTACGGAAAATATCAAAGTTTAGCCAAAATCAGTAGTTACACTGGTAAAGCGGACCCCAGTTTCCAAAGCGGAAAAAGCTTGGGATGTGACTGGGATTAACGCTGAGATGATGAAGGAAGACGGCAGTTGACTGAGGTGATGCAATGTTAAACCCAACAACACGACCAACGTTGCTGCTCCAAAGGGACGCTAACGTAACGTAACGTTTTCTAGATTCTACTCCTTGGGAAGAAGTTCCCAAAGGAGGAGAATCTAGAAAACGTTACGTCAAGTTTTTTTTTAATAATTTTAAACTAGTCCTTGACTGCAATCCCGCCTGATGATAAGCGGTGATGCAATCGTTGATGGTGAAGCGCACTAGTTTAATAAGCCTATTCATTTAAAAAAAACTTAGGAATAGGAAAGATGACGGCAGTTGAGCGAGGTGATGCAATATTAAACCCAAGACCAACACGACCAAACGATGCTGCGCTAGAGGGAGATTGATCTGGAGACTCCACGACCAAACTCCCGACACAACAACATTAGGCGCATCGTACCCGCCACACATCGCAACATAACTGCTCAGACCCGTCCTCCGTACGGCTTCACCAGACGCATTGAGGAGGTCAGGATTAAGTTACGCAAGGTTTAAGCAAAGTGTCTGTTCGTAATTCCTAGGATAATGAAATTTAACATCACTATAAATAAAAAAGCGAGCCAAGATAATGCTACTTACATTTATGTGTGTTACTAACACACTGACTTTGACCTGTCAGGTCCAAGATAACTCGATAGGAAGTGGCTTGACATACTTATCTATCTCAAAAACGCATTACAAACTTGTAAAACATTAGCAAGACGAAAAATAGAAGGTTCTTTAACACGATATACCGAGAAACATAAAAAAATCATCATCATCTCAGCGTTAATCCCAGTCGCATCCGAAGCTTTTCAGCTTTGGAGCCTGGGGTCCGCTTTACCAGTCTAATTGCTGATTTTCGCTAAACTTCGATATTTTCCGTGAAGCGACTGCCGTCTGACTTCCACCACCCGAAGGCGATATCGAAGCATTGCAGTTAGACCAATTGTTGGACTTTTGTGGGCTCCAACAACCCGTAACGACTGCCATTAGATGTTCGTATGGCAACCGGGACCAACGGCTTAACGTGCTTTCCGAGGCTCGACCAGACCAGTGCAAATATTCATATTTATGCATACAAATATTTTCATTATTACATAGAATTTGTTCACGTACCATTTGAGTTTGCAGCGAGGTGACATTTATAGTTACATGTTCTATATCCCAGAGTTTTGTAGGGAAACAATTTTAAATCCGCTATTTTGATGGTAAAGTTGTTTGTCTACAAAACACTGTAATAAAGAACATATAACTGAATGGGAAGTCCGATTCTAATTAATCAAAAATATTCTACTCGTACCTATAAACACATAATTAATTATGAAGTATTTTATTTGGATAACAATGTATTTTTTTTTTTTTTTGTTTTGTTGTAGAGTAGGCTGTTACGAATTATCCAGTGATTAACTTTACAATAATCAATAATAAAATGTGACTGGACACGGTTTACAACCCCTGAAGTCTGCTAATTAACGAAATTACTTGAAACGAACACCGTGGGCATGATATGGGTGGAAAATAAAGACACTTATTTACGGGCCTCTTTTGACAATATTCGTTTTAGCAAAGTTTTTTTATGTTTTTGTTTTGTATCCTCTCGGGCACCATACGCCATCATCATCATCAACCTTTCTATCGTCCCACTGCTGGGCAGAGGTCTCCTCTCATACAGAGAAGGATTGAGCGTAATTACCACGCTTGCTCAATGTGGGTTGGCGATTTCAGACTTAAAGTCCAGGTTTCCTCAAGATGTTTTCCTTATCTTTAGCCAATGGTGAAGCCACACGCCACACGCAATAGATTTACATGGTGCCTGTGCGGCATCATCCGCACGGAATCGGTTAACAGTTTACCAATGCGTTATTGAGCAGACACATCTCCACACTGGTATTCAATTGCAGTGAGTTAATAGACTATTCCTCCCTCCCCCATCTATAGGAAAAAGCTAGTAGATGTCACATTTTCTTTACATACAAATATTTGCATGCATGAATATGAATAATTGCATTGGTCTGGTCGTGTCTCGGAAAGCACGTTAAGCCGTTGGTCCCGGTTGCCATACGAACATCTAGTGGCAGTTGTTACGGGTTGTTGGAGCCCTCAAAAGTCCAACAATTGGTCTAACTGCAATGGTTCGATGTCGCCTTCGGCTTGTGGAGTTCAGACGGCAGTCGCTTCACGGAAAATGTCGAAGTTTACCCATATCAGCAGTTGGACTGGTAAAGCGGACCCCAGACTCGAAAGCTGAAAAGGCTTCGGATGCGACTGAGATTAACGCTGTGATGATGATGATGACAAAGTTATAGACACGCCGGATACGCTGGAATCTATTGCGTGTATAACCACCTTCAATCTCATATGAACTCCGTTGGCGCTAAATAAACAATAATTAAAAAATAACGTTCATTTTAATAACTTGTGTGCAACAAAGCGTAGCATGCTATATTAGTTGCCAACCATGTTAGTGTGCAAAGTGCATTATTAAGATTATTTTTTAATTGCATAATCTCCTGCAGATAGGAGTATCAGAAGTACATGCAAAGGAGCATCAGGTCAAAAAATTAGGATACTTTGGAGACCTAGCCAATTAAATTACAACAATAATTTCAATACTACCACTCTCAAACTGAGGCCTCGATTTCGGCATTTCTTAGAGCCAAAAACTTTGAAGCAAGTCAGGCCTGTGTGAAGTAAATTTTTTAGTCTGTAATCTTTGTGCGCTATAATCGCACGAGGATTTTACTTTCTAAAGTTTAATAATTAGGGGAGTTTATACATATTTCCAGGGGTGGCAGGCCCATATGGATTATATACTGACTATGGATTATTTTAGGCAGTAAAATAATCCACTTGCCTTGCAGTCATCGTCATAGGTCATGCTCATCGATATGAAATTGAACGATTTATTCTGACAATCGGATATCAGGACCATTCTAATATGTCAACTTTAAAAAAATAAACATAAGCTAGGTGAGTGTCACCTACAAGGTGAAGCGAAGACCTCGCGAAAGTCGCGGAGAACCGATGGATGCGGGCAGCACAATACCTATCACTATGGAAAGCCTTGGAGAAGGTCTTTGTCCAGCAGTGGACCTCGATAGTCTGAGAAGAAGATGAATGTGTTTCTTATATGAACACTAAGAAAAATAGAAGTCCAAACACTATCTTCGTCAGATCGTCTGTAGATAATTTAGATTGATGTTTGAAATAATCTTTTCAGGAGAGTGCCACACAGATTTAGGTGGACTAGTCCAGTCAGTCCAAGAATAAGTTCCCTTCATACGTTATCTGCTAAAAATAATCCCACAAAGACTGCAAACAGTTAAGAAACGTACTACAATTTGAAACTAACATGCCCGGAAATGTGAGGCTTATCAGCGCTTATCACAAGGGACGATTGTGAATCTAAGGAAATAGTAAGTACGCACTCCAAGAAGTTAGGATGGCAACACTACTTTGGAATGTTACCACAATAAATATATCAGTAGTAAAATAAAACGGTCCTATTACTCAAGCATAGAAAAAAAAACCGGACAAGTGCGTGTCGGACTCACGCACAAAGGGTTCCGTACCATTGTTTTGTGAAATTAAAGGATTTAAGTTATTTGTATGAAAGATTACGCTGTAATAAGCGGTTTACGATCTACGAGGTATTAAAAAAAAACAACTACTTACTAGATCTCGTTCAAAACAATTTTCGTTGGTAGTTTTATAGTAATGTACATCATATGTTTTTTTAGATTTTTATTTTTTTTTATTTTAGAAATTAGAGGGTGGCAACTTTTCTTTAAAAAAATGATATACAAACCTCGATATAATTTTTGAAGACCTATCCATAGATACCCCACACGTATGTTTGATGAAAAAAAAAAAATTGAGTTTCAGTTCTAAGTATGGGGAGCCTCCAATATTTATTCTTATTATTTTATTTTTTCATCAAAATCTGAATGCGGTTCACAGAACATCTACCTACCAAGTTTCAACAGTATAGCTCTTATAGTTTCGGAAAAAAATGGCTGTGACATACGGACGGACAGATGGACAGACGGACAGACAGACATGACGAATCTATAGGGGTTCCGTTTTTTGTCATTTGGCTACAGAACCCTAAAAAACTATCAATTTTACAAATTATTCGTCCAAAAGCACAGTAAATCTTGCCGTAACAAAATTGTATGTCAAAAAAATCATAACCCTCCTTTTGCTTTGCCGAAGTCGGGTAAAAATGTAGTTACTTTCCTCACTTCTTTTGGATAAGATAGAACATGAAACATGTTTTTTTTACCATGAATAGACGAATTGCCAAAGGTCTCATATAAGATTTGAGGGCCTGGACAAACTGACATTATAGGGGCGACAACGATCATGGAGAAACTATAAATATTTGGGACTGACAAGACGTACTAAAAGCCTGTAGCAGAAGTACGGAACGCTTTGCAATCGATTACGACTGACTGGTATTCTGAATATCACTACGAAGAAAAAATAAAAAAAGAGGTTATTTGCATTACAGCGAAAGAAATACGCCTTAACACTATAAAACAAAGATTATAATGCCAAAATGTCGTCAGTAATATCAGGTGACAACAAAAGATGTACTACCTGATGCTGATTTTTATCAAAAATCCATACCAATATTATAAATGCGAAAGTAACTCTGTCTGTCTGTCTGTCTGTTACGCTTTCCCGCTTCAACCTCTCAACCGATTTTGATGAAATTTGGCACAGACAATCTTTAGACCCTGAGAAAGGACATAGGCTACCTTTTATTGAAAAAAAAAAGATATTCCTGAGCGAATCTAAAAAGCGCGATATAACCGAATTCCACGCGGGCGGAAAGCTAGTTAAATCATAAAAACAACCTAACATTATAATTAATTTATCATCAAGACGGATTATTTAATCAGGTGGCTGTCTAATGAACCATGACTACAAATGTCGAACAACCCGCGTCGTAGAAAACACGGTTCAGTCAAGAAGCTTCCATGGTGATACAAAACACACGACGAATAAACCAAAGTTTTTCACAGCAAGCAAAACCTTTGAAGAAATGAAATAGTGTTTAATGTGACTCGCACAGGAAGACCATAAATAAAAATTAAACACAATTAAAAATAAAAGCAAATTATACAACGTAATTTTTTTTGTATGCAACTGAATCGATTGCAATCATTTTTACACCATGTTTTATTTTTTCCCAAATACTAATGCAGAAATTGTTGCGGTATGGTTCCCGAGGGTGCAATACAGCTGACGGTAGATCATAGTACTAGGCGCGTGAAACAGGGACCCACGCGCCTTCATGACATCTTTTTCAAATTTTGTACACAGATTATTTACTTAAAAATACTGAACACGTGTTTTGGGTTTCGCATAAACACAAAAAATCGAGTTGTATTTACAAAAGCAACAAATAAATCAAAAATTCCTGAAGCCAAAAGCCTCCTATCTCGATTATGCTTCGACATTTAAAAAAGTAAATGTCGTAGCGCTGGTATTCTGATAGCGTATCAGCAATGGACGAAACATGACTAATACTAATTTGAATTTAGAAGCAGATCAGTGCTTGAAAACAAACAGTGAATTCGTAAACGGACGTGTTCTGGTGAAGACGATGAAGGTAGATAAACTGTGAATCAAGTGCCTTGGGACAACCTTATATTCAGTAGTGAACTGAGAAAAGCCGAGGTAATTAATGAACCAGTTTCTGGTCGCTCTGGTAGATACGACCATTTCAGACAACTAGCTATTCAACAACTACAACAACTAGACAACTAGATATGGTATTCGCATATCTGAACCTCAAAAGAAATTGACTTCTGAGTATGATCGGTGGGCACGGCAGTGCCCCCGCCAAATCGAACGCAAAGCAGACACTGCTGTACTATCCTTTACTGGAGCCATTTCGCCGCATTTTCAGGGCTTTATTTGACAACCTCTGGATAATACCAGAACGCACAAATTTTCGTCATCCAGTAAACTATAAACAAATGCTTAAAATACAAAATTTTGTGTCTGTAGGTCATTTAGTTCTGAAGTTAAGTGAAAGGAAGTTTCCTGTGTATGACACTCACTCATGATCATCAACATATGTAGAACTAGTAGTTCCCTAACAGACAAGTCATCCTCCATTAACTATAATAATAAAAAATCGTAGTGAGGAACCTTCGACTTGGCACGACTTTGTCTACATTTCATTACTTTTTGGAGATAAACAAGCAACTCTGTTGAGACTTGGCTAGTTTTTTACAGAATGATTTTAGTGGGATTCGTTCTTCCTTCTCAGAGTAGTCAGAGGGAAACGCCGACATCATACATTACAGCTTCTTTTTAATGAGATTTTTATAAATGGGTTTAGATAATATGACAAAACAACATAACTGAAAACTGCGGTCGATCAAATATATTAATGAAAAAAGTCACAGCACAATAACAGAAGCCATTGAAAAGCGCTGAGGATCTGACACATTTATTTTTCTCACGAAACGACTTATTCAACAAAAATATTCAAGGTCTATGTCACATGTCTTTGATATTTGAGTCAGTGTCTCAAAAAAATAATGAGATTTTAACCATATTGTTTGCGTATTGACATTTGCTGAACGGAACGATGTAATTATTATTATCATGTGAAGTAATTCGCTTGACTATACGAAACGCCAGCGCCATCTCGTGGCGCCTGACAGAGTCTAGTCTGAGTTTGTAGTGGTAGAGCCAAGCTAGATCTACTAAAGGCGATGGGAACAAGCGGGATGCTTTTTTTGACAAATCACACTGATTGAGCTAGCCCCAAAGTAAGTTCGAGACCTGTGTTATGGGATACTAACTCAACGATACTATATTTTATAATAGGTACATATAGATAAACATCCAAGGCCTAGGCCAATCAGGAAAAGATCGTTTTCCATCATGACCTGACTGGGGATTGAACCCGGGGCCTCCACGTCGCAGACAGGCGTGTTAACCGCTGCGGCACGGAGGACGACGTTTGAGAGATAGGACTTCGAACGAACAAGATAACCTTATCATTTATCAAATTTCAGAATGTTTTGGTTACGTGGTTTGGTTTTCTTACAATGTTTTCCATCGCAGTTATAAGAGAGCAGTGGTGAGTCTTTGATAGCTTCTACTGCCGAAATGATGACTAAGAAAGAAGTATAGACGAGAAAGTAATGCTACGCCAATCAAAAATTAAATGGGATGAGGGCTGGCGAATTAATGATGAATAATGTTCAAGCTAAAGAAAAAGCAAAAGTCGACATCAAAGTTAAAGATGGTGTTCTGGAATATGTGGAAGATTATACTTACCTGGGCCAAGTCATCTCAACTAAAGACCAAATGACGAAAGAAATCAACCTCCGCATAGCCACTGGATGGAAGAAATACTGGACGCTGAAAGAAATTATGAAATCCAAAGAATTAGGAATGTCAACGAAAAGAAAAACATTTAACTCTTGCATACTTCCCTGCCTAACTTATGGATGCGAAACCTGGACACTCACCAAAGCACTGCGAGAAAAACTAGCAGTAGCACAGAGAGGAATGGAAAGGAGTATGACTGGTTATAAACGACAGGACAAGATAAGAAATAACGACCTAAGATCTTTAACAAAACTTACCGACATACTAACTCGAGTCGATCAACAGAAATGGAGATGGACAGGGCATATGATGCGTGATAAAGGAGGGAAATGGAGCAAGCTGGTAACAGAGTGGTATCCGAGAGATGGCAAAAGAAACCGAGGAAGGCAAAACTCTAGGTGGGAAGACGAGCTTAAGAGGACAGCAGGTCCTAACTGGAGAAGGGTTACCCAGGACAGACAACAATGGAAAATGTTGGAGGAGGCCTTTGCCAGAAGGCACGCCGAAGTTAGGGACATATTGTAAAAATGTTTTTTATGTATACTGTTATTTTCTTTCGGAATAAAGGGCTTTATTATTATTATTATTATTATAATGTTCAAGCGGTAATCTGGACCAGCCTCTAGGACCTGCTCATCTATAATGCTAGTCCCCCAATCATTTTTCTTCTTCTTCTTAGCCTATAGAGGTCCAGTGTTGGACAAAGGCCTCCCCCAAGGCTATTTCATTGGAGGGGTTTGTTATAATCCCCACGCTTGTCCATTGGGTTGGGGATCGCAGTAATTTGATATTCCACAGGAGAAGCGCTGCTGCCCGCTTCCCTTCCCTGGTGAGTTTCCTTAGTCGCTTCTTATACAATACAAACAGAAAAACGTAGGTACATTTGCCGCAAATCAAACAAATACAAATAAAAGTTCAGAGGGGCGGTAGCTACAGATATTTCTTTACTACTACTGGCTTCTGGCTTGTGGCCAAGATGGCTCCGTTGTAAAACTGCGTAACGCGAATGATGTAATAATAACGATTTTGACGTTAAAATAAACATCCTGCTTGTTTTTTGTAAATTTCATCTACGTACCTTGTATTTTGTATCAACATATATTATTTCTCCAAGGGTCTGAAACCGTTTTCTCCCTTTTTCTCTCTTTCTATCGAACCAATCTGAACGTCCGACCCACCAATCGACAGATATTCGTCCCTGGTACCATGGAATACTATTTTCAAATTATTCCGCTTCACTGTTCATTTATAAAAATGACTTAAAAATTCTAATTCTTTAGTATAGTGCGAATTTTTCGCACGGGTCAGCTAGTTAAATTTTAATGTCATGGCTACATTCCTATTTTCTCGCCGATGTAAAAATGGGTTCCTTCTGGTAATCATCATCATCATCTCAGCGTTAATCCCAGTCCCATCCGAAGCTTTTTCAGCTTTGGAGTCTGGGGTCCGCTTTCCCAGTCTAATTGCAAGTTTTGGACAAACTTCGATATTTTCCGCGAAGCGACTGGCGTCTGACCTACACAACCCGAAGGCGATATCGAAGCTTTGCAGTTAGACTAACTGTTCGACTTTTACGGGCTCCAACAACCTGTAACGACTGCCATTCGATGTTCGTATGGCAACCGGGACCAACGGCTTAACGTGATTTCCGAGGCTCGACCAGACCAGTGTAAATATTCATGCATACAAATATTTGTACTGCGTGGGGTCGAAACCGCGCCTTCTTGCGCATCGGCCACGTTCGCTATCGCTACGCCACAGAGACTGTCCACGGAGTTGCTTCTGGTAATAAACGCGCTATAGAATGCTTTATTAGGTTGTGATGAGCATGGTATTATTAGGTGGACCGATGACCTGGTGAAGGTCGCGGTAAGCCGGTGGATGCGGGCAGCACAAGACCGGTAACGCCTTAGGGGAGGCTTTTGACCCTCAGTGGACTTCTACAGGCTGAAGACGGTGAAGAAGAGCATGTTATTATTATAACATCATTGACATTAATCCTACATGACAGACACCTGGCCTGCGTAGGTACATCATGAGGTAAAATTACGTTTTCATTGGTCGTTTCTTTAGAAGGATGACCGCTGATTTGAAAATTCTAACCGCCTAACTGCTTCTTCGTTAGCATCGAATTGGTGCAAAACGTGATAAATCATGACTCTGTTTCTTTCAAGTATATGTATATGATATTTTTTCGTTTATATAGCTAATTTCCACGTGACCGGAGTTGCAAAAAGAAGCTAATATTTTAAGAACGACGGCTGGTCAACCTACCCGAAACTGTCAAATATTCCCAATCAACCTTGAGGCTTAATGCTTCAGTAATTAAGTTAAAAATAAAATCCAATAAAAAAATCAAAAATCAATACGATCATTATGAGAGACTTTTAAGGCGTGAGAGAGTTAGGAGTTTTAGAATATTTTATTCCATGAATTTTCTCTTCGACGCTTTAACAAAGTTATGTCATACAGCTTGTTACGGTGTTTTAGGGCATTATTAACATATCTTAGCACGTCATTTCCACAGCAGATTATTCATTTTACATGATTAACTTGTAAGTGTAAGTTGTGTGAGGAATGAATACAAATATCAATAAAACGACAGAGAAAAATTGAGTAGACTCATTATCCGAATCATCCACACAGTAGCTACACTTTCGGTTACTTTTACGTAGTTGGTGGCTACAAATTACACGTATGAATCATTCGTACGATCAGACAAGTGTATATTTAGCTTAAATGTGTATTGTTATACAGTATGTTAACTAACAGAGGGCGTTCCCGTTAGCCCGAAATAGTATAGCATACATACATGCTAAAAAAAATATTTCCATTCGAAAACAAAATGTTTTAAAATTTTTTCCAATATGAAAATATTCAATAAAAATTTTAAATTGACATGTAAAAGAAACACACTGTACACGCGAACATGAAAGATGGCAACGTCGCAATTTATTTATACATGACGACTACTATTTTGATTTAAAACAGGAGGTTTCAAATTTATTTCCAATTAGAATTTATTTTTATTCGGATTTTTTTATGCTTATTTTTGTATGCTGATAATTTTATTTTAATCTATTGATATACATATATTAACGAGTTTAAGGGAACGCCCTCTGTTATTTAACATACTGTGTAATTCGGTATTACCATAGAATAAAGAGGGGAAGTAGGTTATCTGCGACCCAATCCGCGATTTAATTGCCTACTGTCTTAGGGTTGACGACTGTCCGCGCTTCGTCGGTTACGGTTGTCGCCCAAACCGCTAACAAATATTTATAGACTAAGAGCTTATGTTTAAATTATTTGCTTAGTATTTAGTTTACATATACTAGTCAGTTTTTTTTTTGTAATTTTTATTTTTAGTTTTGTACACATAAAGAACCATATTTATTTTTATTTTTAATTAATACAAATATAAATAATACAAACATAACATCTATTGAATCACACATTTAATACAAAATTACAAATTAGCTACAGAAAAATACCTACTTTCTTCGGTTTCGACTATTACGAAACGCGTTGTTATTAAACTTTAATGTGTAATATATCCGTATCCTTGTAAATAACCTTTAGAAATATAATTTGAAAAATATAAGTCTTTTATTTGTTCATAAATAGACATACCAACTTTGCAGTTTATGTGATGCTAAATGAAAAAGCTAATGTGCCGAAAAGCCGTGACGCGCGAACCTCGTTCCGTGCTAGCCGCGACTAGCGCAGTCATAGGCACTCTAATTTTGTGTTTAGGTGTGCGTGCGGCGACGCATAGATACTATGGCGCACACATACAAGCCGCGCGCGGTCCGTTTGTATGAAGATAACGTACTTCCCTCTCTTTATTCTATGGTATTACGCTTATGTCAAGGCTAAAAGCTTTACGATATAGCGGGATAAAGATTTTACGGGGTGGAGAATATGGAAGTTTCCTGGGTAAAAAATATTGATTCTATTTAGTCCGTCATTCAGATTATAGAAAAATATTCCATACGTATATTTTGTTTTATCAAATCAATAAAAATTGACAAATATAAAAGGCATCAAAGATCGAGTGGTGGCTGGTGACGTCACTGGTCGCTAAAAAGTGTAGCATGCAGTGACGTCACACGAGTTTTCAACGCACTGTGTAGTCTTAATTTTTTGCTTGTATGAAAAAAGAAAAAATACATGTCTAGTATTTTTTGGAAATCGACTGACGGACTAATTAGTTTTTTTAGGCAACTACCCTATTTTGTAGGGCCCTTCAACTAGGAGAATTTACAGTAATTTGATTAATTATTATTAACAACCTTCAAACGGCAACTGGATTTACCGAAATAGCTTGCAGGTTTAGACAAGTAAAATGGCTGTGGGTAGGCCAAGACTCATCATCATCATCATCTCAGCGTTAATCTCTGTCGCATCCACAGCTTTTCAGCTTAGGAGTCTGGAGTCCGCTTTACCAGTCTAACCGCTGATTTTGGCTAAACTTTAACATTTTCCGTGAAGCGACTGCCGACTGACCTCCACAACCCGAAGGCGATATCGAAGCTTTGCAGTTAGACCAATTGTTAGACATGAGTGCTCTAACAACCTGTAACGACTGCCACTAGATGTTCGTGTGGCAACCGGGACCAACGGCTTAAAGTGAAGATGAGGATGAGTTTTAGTATGTACAAATGGTCACCCATCTATGGAATAACCGCGGGAAAAGTAGCTTAACTTGTTCACTTGAACCGTTCGGCTGTTATTTCCTAGTCCTAAGACCTATCAGAGCACGTGAAAAAGAGGGATTTTAGTATGTAAAGATGGTCATCCATCTAAGGAATAACCGCGGGTAAAGAAGTAGCTTAAATTGATCGATTGAACCATTCGGCTGTATTTCCTAGCCCTAAGACCTTTTCTGCCGACTATTTGTGCCTGACAAATATGTCGGCCATCGTCAAAGCCGCAGGCACAATCTTTTTGCGCAACTCCCCGCAAAAACGGTAGCCAGAGCTGAATCCCTGGTCTGTCGTACCCTAAAAGTGCTGAATGCCCTTCTGATGGCCAACCCTGAATGTGACGTGTTTGCAGATGAATGGAAGAAGCTTATGCGTGTACGTTTGGTCTTCTGTGAAAGAAAGTATGCGAGGGAGTCCAGTATTCCATGTTACTTTTAGTAATAGTTTTTAAGTTAATTAATGTAATTGTTTGTCTCTATGTTATTTAATGTAATTGGTTTTTACCGTTTTAACTAACTAGGTATAAATAAATAAATAAATGAAAAAGACCTTACACGGAGACGTTTTAGTATGTGCAGATGGTCACCCATCTATGGAATAACCGCGGGAAAAGTAGCTTAACTTGATCGATCAAACCGTTCGGTTGTTATTTCCTAACCAAAAGCCCCATCTTTACTAATCAGAGCTGAAAAAACCTTACTCTTGGCCTGGCAGCGAAGCAGGACGCCGGGAATTGTCATGGTCACTCAATATTATTACACTCGTATATTATATTTAGTTGGGCGGTCTATTTTAATAACCAGACGTATTCTGGCAAACATATTAAAATACGAAATGTTAGAAAATCAGATTGTTCGTTAAAAACATTCGTGTTTTAAGGAAACCATTTTCGTTTTGTGTTTAGAAGCTGTAGTATCTTGGAGGTTGTAGAGATGTACTAACAATGTATTTTTTATATTAAGAAGGGACTCTAGTGTCGTTTTCTCCATACAAACGTATTCCGCTGTTTTCTTGGTGGATAACGCTTTTAGAGCAATGATTTTTTTTTTTCTACAATTTCACACCTTTATTACACGCGCACAAAAAAGTCGTGGTGGCCTAGTGGTTAAAACACCAGCCTCTCAAGTATGAGTGCGCGGGTTCGATTCCAGGTCAGGCAAGTACCAATGTAACTTTTCTAAAGTTATATGTACTTTCTAAGTATATCTTGGACACCAATGACTGAAGGTGAAGGAAAACATCTTGAGGAAACCTGAACTTTATAAGTCTGAAATCGCCAACCCGCATTGAGCAAGCGTGGTGATTACGCTCAATCCTTCTCTGTATGAGAGGAGACCTGTGCCCAGCAGTGGGACGATAAAAAAAAAAAAAGGTTGATGATGATGATGATTACACGCGCCCCTTTGATTTGATTTTTTCGAAAATTTAATTAATAAAAGAAATATGATGTTTCAAAATCCCGAAAAATAACCCATTTTTATCGCGATGTTCAGACGACTATTAAACAAATATGAGAAGGTTTTGACAAAAAAGAAAATAATGGCGGCTTAGGTATACTCATCCTCTTAAATTTTGATATAAAAATAATGGAGATCTGTCGTGTTTTGAAAAAGAAAACAGCGGAACACGAAACATCTTTTGGTCAATGTTTTTGTAGGTAAAATCACCCTGAGTTGCAACTGTCCCTTTCGCACTTTACGGGGAAAGCTTGAAAGCGGCGCGACGGCAATAGTTACTTCAAATACCTATTTCTCAAATTCCTCGGCACTAGAGTCCACTCTTAACATCTCCTCTGACCGGATAAAAAAACTTAGTCTGTCCGCCATTTTAGCAATAGCCATCAATAATAAAAGAAAACATTATCAGACCAAACCCCGTAAAAGATTACGTTTTCGAGATAATAACATTCAAAGATGACGTAATATCATCGATCACTTATAAACTAGATTCACAATCAGCGTAAAAAAATGGTTGAACTGAACAAGCGCACAACGCAGCACTTGGGTGCTTCTTTCATTTAGTACTTACTTTATAATTCTGACTTTAATGCAAGCGTGTAAGGTTGAATTTGGTTTGATGTCAGAGTCGGTCGTAAAAAATAATGGCTTTTTGTACTGCTTTGTGATAACAACTTTATAGACACGTAAGAACTTTAGACTGCTTAATACTTGTCGCCATTTTTGATAAGTTTTGTTCGAGACTGTGTATCTATACCATCGCCTAGCTCCATAAAGAATAGAGGTAAACAAACCAATTTAGGGTTATCACAACTCACGTTTTACAAATCTCCGGTTATTTACATGATTATCGACTTTTACATGTAGCTATTTATTAACAATTCCTATTACAGCATATTTCAATAGAATCACTAAAATAACATGCATAATAACTTGGTATTTCGAAAAACCATTAAAAAGTCGACATTAATTTTACGTGATAGCCCTACAAAAAAAGAAAGATGGATGAAACCCAGGTATTAAACACATTTTGTGAAATTCAATCAATGAATAAAGTTGAGGAATTTGTCAATACAATTTTGCGTATTTTAATTACTTTCAAATCAACTGCATAACACATGCATTGTAATACTTTCAAGTATGGACTTATTATAATATACTAATCATGTATCAAAAAATTTAACGTATTAGGATATTGGCTTATATCTGTGTCATATTTCATTCAAATCGGTTAAACGTTCTATGCAATTCATAAATATCTAAACATAAATAAACTGTTTAGATTAGTAGGAAGTAGGATTATTACTTTAATGAAAATCATTTATGCAGAAAAGGTTGTTAACATCTGTCTTTTAGGCGTTAACTACTCGTTGCCTAGCAACGGTTTGTTTACCTCTATTCTTTATCGAATTTGGCTCAACTATAGTGTACAAGTGATAGATGCGTAATATACCTTTTTTTTTAACTTGCGTAGGTATATCTTGTTGTTTAGATTTCCGAAATAAAAATAACAAATAATCATACAGCAAGAAATAAGCAAGAAATAAGCAAGTGCAAAGTTACTTAATTTCCCGGAATTGTGTCGTTCAATGTAGTTTGATCCAATTGCAAATATGTCAGCTATTTAATATAGGTACCATGACAGGGCCCATCTTAAAAAAAATAAAACAAAATGGCGCGACGGTAGTTATACAGAGTCATATAAACATCTTCATACCCGTTCTTTGTAATTAAAGGCATGCGTAACAGGCTTGCGTTTTACTCAATTATGCAGACTGGTGTGAAAATATGAGTAGTCCTCATATAGCTTATGAGAGAAAAGCATTGTGTTAGCGAACAATGATAATCCTGGCCAAGAAAGAATGCAAACTATTAATGAAATTTATTAAAAAGAAAAACACCAAAATGAGGGTAGAAATAAAACGTACCTGCAATGGAGTCTCTGAGGTCTGAAACAAATGAATTTTTTGGTTTAGATTTAAACTAACTGTATGCTAAGGCTAGATTTGCGTTAAACCATCATAATTATGAGCTGGTGGTAAGCAATGGCGCGTTCGATGGTGCATGTTTAGTTAAATATAAGCTATTCGTATCCTGCTGATACACCAGCCGCCATCTTGTATCGAGTATATGTATAATTATACTAGTTTTTTTTTTTAAATCAGTAAACATTCTTTTCACTTAATTTTTGCTGATTTTGCAATTTTATGGAGATTAGCTACAATCACAACTGCAGGGCATATTTTTTATAATGAGGCTATGTTCACGGTTAATAATGATTGAAATCGATGATGAAAAGCTACTGAAGATGAGAACTCTGAGTATAAAATAACCAATGGGAAAGTAATATCCTTAACCTAACAGAGAAGAGTGAAAAACAAAACCGAAAGGATTCTAATAGACAGTAACGAGGAAATATCTTCTTCTTCTCTTGATCAATGCCCCCGTGAAAGAAACACCACAATTTTGCCAAAAACGCGTGAACAAATTATAGAAATTCTTTGAAAATTTTAATTCACAATAATGGCAGTTTCTTGCACGTTCTTCTCCATAGAGATCTACGCTTTGGAACGTGCAATTTAGCTTCACTTTTCCTGGACTGACCACATTGACTATTCAAAAGCACCAACGGATGGTTAATTTGAAATAAACAATTTTGATTCTTTTTAATTTTGACAGTCCCCAAGGAAATGTCAACATGTAAAGATCAAAACAAGACGTCTATTGTCAGCTTTACACAGGTGAATATAACCAGGCTGTTTAGTGTTTACATGGCAATTCTGTTAGCACGAAGGTCAAGAAAATAACAAGCTTCAAAGTAGAGTTGAGAAAAGAAAATTTGAGTGAGAGAAAACTCATACTAGGCATACAGTTGGTAGATACAAAAACTCATTGAAATCGAAACGATATAACTACAAAGAAACAGAATAAAACTCCCTGAACACACGCGTTCAGAAGCCAAGGTCAAAAACCAGAATGGCTGGAATTTGTTGGTATTACTCCCCATTTGCTATCTACATATTATTCGGGCGGTTAACTCGAAGGGCTTCAGAGCAAACAGGAATGTTATTAAGGTTTATATTGCGCTGTTAGTGGTGAATCGTCTAAATTAGCCGTGCGTCAAAATAAACTGTGGATAAAGCTCTGTAACATCATCATCATCATCATCTCAGCGTTAATCCCAGATGCATCCTTTTTTTTCTTCAGCTTTGGAGTCTGGGGTCCGCGGTCCGCTTTTATCAGTCTAACCGCTGATTTTTGGCTAAACTTCAATGTTTTCCGTGAAGCAACTGCCGTCTGACATCCACAACCCGAAGGAGATATCGAAGCATTGTAGTTTGACCAATTGTTGGACTTATGAGGGCTCCAACAACCCGTAACCATTGCCATCAGATGTTAGTATGGCAACCGGGACCAACGGCTTAACGAATAAAGCTCTGTAACAACCAGAGGGTATTTAAACATACCACGAAGAGGTAAGTGGTCGGAAGTGGAGCAGAGGTTCTACATCGCCTTAAGAGAGCCAGGGAGCTACGCACAATGCTGGCGTCACGAAAAATTCTACATCGCGTAAATATATTTTACAGCGCAACTAACATACACAACATCCCGACATCGTCGGGCAGTTGTGCATCAGAAAAGACACTAGGTTTTTGTACCTACGTAATTCCAACTCAAGTGTAGGCTTTTGTCCAGTGATACAGTGATGTCAATAATTAGTTGTGTTTTTAAGAGCACCGCCTGGCAGCAGTCAGAACCAGCGACTAGACTGAATGCTCCCGTAGACAGGCGTGACTCGAAACTAGTGGAAGAATTTCTATGAAAACCTCGTGGAATTTATTCTACTAGAATCGCAAAGTACCGTGCCTGCGGGCATAGGCCCGCAGGCACGGTAAATATATAATAGCTAATGCAAACATTGCAGTACTCTGCATCAAAATCTAGAGCACAATAGAAAATATGTAAAGAAAACCCCGTCCGACCCATAAGGATAATAAAGGTTAGGTAAACACATGACCAAATAAAATATGAAATTTTACATAATCATCATAGTAACAATAGTAATGAATTTTGAAATTATATTTTTTTTCCGCGAATTAACTCCAACTTCCCCAAAATTTGGTATTTTTTTTATAAGTAACAACACCGTTTTTGACGGTATTATTATGAGCGAATAGCGATGCGACCGCATGCCCTGCCCCCTTTCGCCCGCGCATGTCTTGCCTACCGCACATGTATTTATTTACCTCCTTTTGCAAAATAATATTTATTTTTTTAGGGGGAGTTTTTTATAGTTTTCTCCGGCTTTGTAGGCAATAGTAAAATCAGTTATCGAAACTTAACAATTCCTTCCTGGATCGGACAGGGTTTCCTTTACATATTGTATTAAATATGAGGAGCAAAGCTTCAATTTTCGATCGCCAGATATCACTTTCGGCATAATTTAGGTAGATACGACAGTGTCCAGCTCAACCCTTCAGTTCAAAGGCTGACCGCCATCTCTTTCGCGCAAAGAATCTGACCGTATTAACTTTGATGTTGGTAGATGTACAGACGCACATCTAGCTACTTCAATCTATTAAATGTCTTTATTAGATTTTCCTTTTCACTACATCGCAAAAGCAGGTTCAAAGTTGATTGAGAATATTTGACAGTTCCGGGTAGCATGACCTGCTGTCGTCCGTACCTAAGTGACCTCTTTTCCTTTTTATACATATAACCCTATATGCCTCCTAATGGATTCCTGAATCTGGAAAGCCATACCTTAGTCTATAACGGTAATTTTTCACATCATTGACAAAAATTCTAGTATATAACCATCGATCACTTATACACTAGATTCGCAATCAGCGTAAAAAGATGGTTGAACTGAACAAGCGCACAACAAAGCACTTGGGTGCTTCTTTCATTTAATACTTAATTTATAATTCTGACTTTAATGCATGCGTGTAAGGTTGAATTTGGTTTGATGTACCAGACGCGGTCGTAAAAATTAATGGCTTTTTGTACACTGCTTTGTGATAAGAACTTTATACACTGCACTTAAGGCTGATTTTAAATTAATTTATATTTATTTTCACTACTTTAGACTGCTTAATACTTATCGCCATTTTTGATAAGTGTTTTGTTCGAGACTGTGTATCTAGTTTATAAGTGATCGATGTATACAATATGTAAAGAAAACCCTGTCCGATCCGTGAAGGTATTGTTAGGTATCGATAACTGATGCTAATAATGCCCACAAAGACAGGCAAAACTTTAAAAAAATCCTCCTAAAAAAATAAATATTATTTCGCAAAAAGAGGTAACTTAATACATGTGCGGTAAGCAACCCCTTACGCGGGCGGCGGGGGGCAGGGCACGCGGCACCTGTGACGTGGTCGCGTCGCTATTGGCTTATAATAATACCGGTGTTGTCACTTTTTTTTTAAATTACTAAATTTCGGGGAAATTGGAATTAATTCCCGGGAAAACAAGGATTATTTCAAAATTCATCAGTATTGTTACTATGATGATTATGTAAAAATTTGTATTATATTTGGTCAAGTGTTTACCTAACCTTTATTATCCTTATGGGTCGGACAGGGTTTTTTTTACATATTGTATAACCAATTAAATTGCAATCTTTTGATGGACATCCTTAACTCGTTCAAAATTGAACATCCTCCGTTAATACAAGGTTCCATTAAATTGACTTGGAAAGGCTTTCAATTAAATTGAATTTTCGATGTAAGATTTTTAAAACCGAACTATATAAAGCAATATACTACTAAATTTTATGATGAATAAATGAATTTTATTGTTTTGACAGGATATGGAACAAGCATGTTTGATATTGATGTGGAAATATGGATACGAGCCTAAGACCTTTGACCAATCATAGCACAGAAAACAGTGCAGTCAGAAGTCTCTAGCAGCTAAATGACCACAACAAAAAACCCTGCGCTGAGGAACGCACACTTGACATTCTAAAATCGCAGTGGGTTAGCGTCACCATTGATTGGTTCTTGTATACAAGACTTCTATGTTTTACAAACTAAACCTAATTTAAGTTCTTTGCATCTTTCTGTTTCTTTAAGAAAAGGTCAGGAGATTGATATTATTCATGTCACATCAGTACGCGTCTGAAGTAACTTGATGTATTTTTAGTCGCCATGTTTTTCATCGCGCCTAAACTAGTCTATAGAGTATTATAATAGGCTATTTGACAGATTTATAATTTTTATCTTGAATTACTTGGTTGCGGTTAAGAAGTTCACCCAAAGTATTTTTTTTAATTTTAAATACGTATTTCGTAAGAAATATGCAAATAAAAATTCAAAATTCAAATAAGCCGCGAAAACGATATAATCAGCAATATGGCGTTGCGCCTGGTAAGTGACGTCACAAGCGGTTTTCGGTTCTCAGTGGTGTTTGTTTTTAGTTATTATTTGCTGTTGTTATCTAATAAAATGGTTTACAAGTGGTGTGCTGTACTGGGTTGTACAAATAAATCGATAAAAACCCCCGAAAAACAGTTTATAAGTTTGCCGAAAACAAGCGATGATGCGCGTATGACGTCATCGCGACATTAGCCAATCCGGATCGTTTCACAATGTGTGGCGCGAGAAACAAAAAGCCAAACATATTTTTGTATTTTGAATATAATTATTGTTATTAGTTTTTATTAAAACTCTTGTAAATGATATAAAGAACCCTCATTTTATGCAATTAAAGCAAAAAATCACAAATAATTGAATACTGTCAAATAGCCTATTTGAGAGGAGCTAAAGGAATATTGTGAATCTATACTAATAATAAAGCTGAAGAGTTTGTATGTTTGTTCGTTTGCTCGCGCTAATCTCGGCAACTACTGGTCCGATTTGAAAAAATCTTATTGCGTTGGATAGCCCATTAATCCAGGAAGGCTTTAGGCTATATAACATCACACTGCGACCAATAGGAGCGAAGCATACATAACTAACTCCACGCGAACGAAGTCGCTGGCGGCCGCTAGTATTGAATAATACTGCGTGGTCAAATCAGAAATGAGGAGATCCGCAGAAGAATGAGAGTAACCGACATAGTCCGAAGAATTGCAACACTTCAGTGGCAGTGGACCGGGCATATTGCCCGTAGGAGCGAGGGCCGATAGGGCTGACGGGTTCTCTAATGGCGACCACGGATCGGAAGACGCAGCGTGGGTAGGCCCCCGACAAGGTGGACCAACGACCTAGTGAAGGTCGAGGGAAACCGCTGGATGCGGGAGGCGCAGGACCGGTCGTCGTGGAGAATCTTGGGGGAGGCCTATGTCCAGCAGTGGACGTCTTCCGGCTGAAATGATGATGATGATGACGATGAAAGGAATATTATATCTTCTGTCCTTTTCTTAATCAAATAAAAAAAAAATGGTGCACTGAACTTCAATTTACTCTAGTTTCTTTGGAATCGGCGCCAATACCAGGCTAGTACTACTATGCAGCATCTTTTTATATCTTCAGCAGGAACCCGTAAACCAAGTTTGCTAGTTTGTAAGATAAAATACGACGCAGTGCCGGTTTGGCAGTTTGGACAGAGTCCAACGTCATAAAGACTTGCTGAGTTGTTAAAACTACAGCCAAACAGTATTGAAGGACGAAAATTAGATGTAGGATATTGCTTCTATAGAAGTATGAGGGTCAGCGTATAAAAATCAATCAACCTTTATAGAAAACTTATGATCATACAACCTGAGGGGTGTTGTGTCTGGTGGGCAACTGTAAAACTCTGCTTGCGCGATGCAGTATTTTTACGTGACATCAGTAGGATTCATATGTGGCGATGATAGCTATCTAGTATGGTATAGATTAGGTTTGTAACGGAGCTTCGCCTCCGCTTCCGTTATTGCGGAAGTTCCGCAAGAAATCGTATCTTCGCTTCCGCCTCCGACTCCGCACATTTTTTGTGGAGTTATAACGGAGGTTTATTTACGTATTTATAAAATAAATAACGCGTAAGCTGTGACGCTCGACAACCGTCCGGCCACGTTTGAGCGCGAAATGGTTAAGGATCAACTGTGCGAGACGGGAATGCGGCAAATACAATTTGTTTCTCCTTCATTTTCATTACTAAAAGGTTATATATTTTTACTAAGTGTACTACTATTAATGTACGTATTTAAAATAAAAATTTTATTTCAATTAACCATAAATTTGTAATTTTTCTACATCTACTTTCACCTCCGCCTCCGTCTCCGCATCCGCCTCCGCTAACAAGGCCTCCGTTACAACCCTAGTATAGATATAGTTAGGTAGGTCCAACTTCGAAAAAGAGGTCTAATCGTCGAAACCAACTCGGCTGGACTGCTTTCGGGAAGCTACGTAAAATCTTCTCGTCTGAAATACCGCAGTGTCTCAAAATCTTCGATCAGTGTGTGTTGCCAGTGATGACTTATGAAATTGAGACGTGGTCGCTAACAATAGGCCTTAAAAGAAAGCTCAAGGTCACTCAAAGGGCCATGGAGAGGACAAATGCTTGGGGTGTCACTGCGTGATCAAATCAGAAATGAGCAGATCCGCAGAAAAATTGCAACACTTAAGTGGCAGTGGACCGGGCATATGCCCGTAGGACCGACGTACGATGCGGCTGACGGGTTCTCTAATGGCGGTGGGTAGGCCTCCGATATAGTGGATCGACGACCTGGTGAAAGTCGCGGAAAACCGCTGGGTGCGGGAGGCGCAGGACCGGTCGTCCTGGAGATCCTTGGGGGACGCCTATGTCCAGCAGTGGACGTTTTTTGGCTGCAATGATAATGATGATGTGGCGATGTAGAATGTAGATGCCGCCACAGGAAGAGCTAGGTAGGGGAGCGGTGGTAGTGAGTTTGAACCCAGTCATGCGCTTTTATATATTATTATGTGTTTATCATCACTGCTCTCAAAACTGGGAAGGATAACAAAGCGAGGAAACCATTATGTCCTAGAACCAAAAGTTCGCAGATATTTGACATTTATTAACCAGAATTGGCGGTGCCGTGAGATGGATAACGGATAAATCCCTCTCAACAAGAGAGGATGGCCACCTATCTACAAGCTATGTGAACGTCTGAGTTTGTAGTATGAATGTCACAGCACTAACCTAAGCCGGTAATGGTCCTTACGCGACAGAACGAATCACAAACCAGGTAATAACGCATGAGTAACATCGTCGTCGTGACTCTTGAGAAACATCGTTTGGCTGGTAAAGACTGGTAAATCGGACCCCAGACTCCAAAGCTAAAAAAGCTTCGGATGCAACTAGGATTAACGCTGAAATGATGATGATGACTCTTGAGAAGCATGGTAGACGATAGGCATAAGGTAAAATTAGCACGAAGGTGAAAAAACTATTTTTGGCAATCCGACGCCTGCTGTAGTTTGTAGTTATAGAAAGTGCCCAAAAATAGCGACACTCCAATGACAATCAGGGTTCTAACGTCACCGAGGCGTTGACACCAGGTGACGTATTTCTGGAGCAGTGCCAACCTACAGGTGGTATTATCAAACTTCGAAATGATTTAACAGTAAAGTTTTTATGAGAGAACTGCTTTTAATTACCTTTATGACGATCTTTGCGTATTTCTGAGTAAGTAAATTATCTTGAATTTTGATTAAACGTGTATCCGGATCAAAGCACGTTTTGTTTATAATGATCGAAAGCTTTTGGGTTACGATTTGTTATATGAAGGAAATATTACTATAATTACAACATGGGCGAGCAGTATCAGCCCATATGTAAAAACTCCGCCAGGGAAAACGGTGGCAGTGGTCAAGTGCTGTCGTACACAGCGAGGACTTGCCTTACAGGGGTTTCGCAGGGGCGATTCTGGAACTGGTCTTTTAAGAAGTACCGGGACCACTATGTGCATATGATGATCACCGGGGAGGTTTTAGTGAGGTAAAAATGCCACACTCCTCGACCTCGCTCACTAACTAGAGGTCGCGTGGCTTTTAACCCTTTATAAGGCCGAGAAAACTAGAGGTAGTACAGAAATGAAATTTTGGTATGTTAATAAGGGTATTTTTATTTGATTTTTAAGATTTTTTAAAAATCGGAAATGTGTTGGGAAATGTGTGGAAAATTTGGTGGCAGTATATGTGCCACCGCCCATACTAGGAAATAGGTAATATTTTTATAAATTAAATAAATTCTATTTTTTTCATCTTTCTATTTTATGAAATTAGAAATAAAACCATGTGATAATTTTCAATACAAAAATATTTATTTTTAGAGGAGTTTTCTTTATAAAAATATGCTAATGTGAACCTTTGCGATCTTCGGAAACTTTATTTGTCTTTGTACTACACAAACAGCATTTACGCGGTGTGTCAGACTTAGCTATCAAATGTTTTCCAACATCTTGGAAATGAATGTCATCATGCACTCCTACGACTTCTGGTAGTTGGTACTGCCTGTAGCTCTCTTCTTTGCAATAAAATTAGGTACGCTAGAAAGGGTCCTCTTTCTCGTTGTGTAGTTTCCGATAAGCGATCTAGCAATCTAGATGCGAAACTATAGCTTCGATGGAGTTCCAGGATTTCGCCGTGAAACAGATTATAATATGAAAGCATTTATGATACCAACATCGATTAGGAAATAAGAAATTCGGCACCACCAACGCCTATTCCGTCGTCCAACCTCATATGTGCCTGTTTTGATCGAATTTATCGACTCCTCCCATTCTCTTTACGTATTTAGTGATTGCCAATGGGCAAGGAAAATTCTTTTTTGTGCCATCCTTCATAGTTTTTTGACAAAAAGTTTGTGACGTTTTTTGTATTCTTTCAAATTATGAATCCAACATTATTCTTCATTCTCCATTAGTAGTTTCCTCGGTCAAGCTTTACTTTCCTTTTTTATCCCTTTTACGAATTTCGGCAAGTCTGCTCTATTTACATTTACCGTGGCAATTCCTAAAAACGCATCAATATCCGGTTTTCGGTTTCCCAATTTAGGGTTTGTTTTTGAGAGGTATACAAATTTGTTTGCTCAATCAATTACTTCTTCACAAAAATATCTTGAAAAATAAGCCACTGCAGAAGTTCTACTCGGAAAGAAAACTTTAGGTTTCAAGGTGGCTTCGTCAAATTTTCAGCATTTGGCCTGTCCGACCACATACCTTTTTTCCAGCCATTGTCGTTCTCATCTTCTGAGGAAGAGTCTGCAGAATCTTCTGGAGAAGACTCCAAAATATGCCGAGAGCGCAGATTTGATAATCGTAAAGGCCTGACTGGTCGCAATTTTTCTTCGGGTTCGCTATTTTCAATATCAGGTACTCTTTTAGGATCAATATTTTCTATTTCATCTACATTAGGTGAAAGCAAACTCACATCTACTGGACTTGGGCGCTTTGGTGGCACAGGTGTTGGACTTCCTTGACTTGAACAATATCTTGGTCCTCTAACATCGCACGAATGTATTTTAAAATTGGTTTCTATACTATCTTCGCCCTCGTGCTCATCTTCTGAGTTGTCAGGATCTTCAGGAAGTCCAAACATCTGCTCAATTTCATTTTCAATATCTTCATAACGCAAGTATGCCTGCAATATAAACAGGCAATGGCATTTATACTGCCACCAGAACATGTCAGTGAGCAGGCAGTGGCATAGATACGGCCACCAATAAAATTTACAATAAAACAAATTTCAACACATTCATAGCCAAAATTACACGCAAGACATAATAAATAGAAACAAATTAATAAAATAAATTACTTTTCTTACCATTTTAGCCAAAATTTTAGAAGATGCAACTGGATGAAAAATTCTAACCGAAAAACACCACTTTCAAGCGATAATGAACGAATTCAAATTGACAGCTTTCAAGCATTTGTCAAAGGGACCCATAATTTTGACGTAAAAATCATTAATGCTGCCATCAATAAAAAAATCAATTCCGGTGAACGATACAGTCAGGAATAAAAAAATATTTTTTTTGGTGGCATGTATACTGCCTCTACCTTGAAAAGGGTTAGGTTTCCCCCGAAAAATAAAAAAGCAACAACTCCAACTTAGGAGATTTAGGTCGTATGTTCGGACGAAGACAGGCAATTTAAGTAAATAATTTCATCTTGGCCGCTCTCAAAACGGTGAAGGTAAACCTCATAAGGAAACCAACATGTCCAAGAATCAAAAACATCTACCAACTGCCGCCCTTGGCCCGCGTGATAGATCACAGCCCACTCCCTCTAGAGGCGAGTCTATGTGCTTGGCCAGACTGAAAACGCGGCGCGGGAGCGACGACGCGCGCGGTCAGTACGGAATGGTTTGAGATCCCCACTCACCGCGCGGTTGCCCGCGCACTCACTGCGGACACTTTCATGAACAAACTATGGTTTGAGTTTGAGTTGCACGCGTGCTCCTCGCGTTAAGTCGCCCGCGCCTCTCGCCGCGCCCGCGTGATCACTATGGACGCTTGTATTAAGTTTCCTTATGTTTCAGTACGACGCACCGCGCCCACCTTTTCAGTCTGGCCAAGCACTAAGTCTCTGCAGTTATAACATTATAAGCTAAACCACCTAAATAGATAAACTAATGTGTTATGTATTATAAGCTCATTATTCAATATCTAAAGCCCTCAAATAAGTCTAATTTTTTATGTAAAGACTATTGAATCACTATCCAAACAACTCACATTGCCACAAGAGATACTCTCTACAATTCTTGAGCTATCAAATGACATGATAAGACCTACATTTTGAACGAAATCCAAACCAGCACACATGACTTCACACTTTTCATCATGCGTCACAGTTTTACACAATAATAACCTTAAGAACGCACCCATATGTTCCCAGTTCCCACTGACATTTCTGTGTAGTAAAGACCACTAAAAGGCGTTATTCTTCGACCTTGAACTAATCTATTTGAGTACGCAGAGAATAATAGAGCGCTGTTGGTGTGTTTTTATCGGAAAATGTACGTTAAACTGTTGGTTCTGGCGGTCATTTGGAGAGCTTGAACCAGGCGTCGGTTCGGACCGGCTCGGAAAAAAAAAAAGAGTATATTTATGTCCAGTTTAGAGAAGAGTGTAGGGTCATTGAAAAAAGGCTGAAAGGAAGGCCATAATATCGGTTGCCGGCAGAAGTTTCCACCCACTAGACAAAGTCTTGCCGCCAAGCGATTCGTCGTGTTCCGGCATGATGTCTGGGGAAGCCGTAAGGAGGACGGATCTGAGCAGTTGTGTTGCGATGTGTGCCGGGTACAATGCACAAAATGTTGTTGGGTCGGGAGTTTGGTCGTGGAGGGTCTCTAGATCAATCTCCCTCTGGCGCAGCATCGTTGGACGTGTTGTTGGGTTTATCATTGCATCACCTCGCTTAACTGCCTTCTTTCTTCCTATTCGGTAAGGTTTTGAAATGCATACGCTTAATAAACTAGCGCGCTTTACCATCAACGATTGCATCACTGCTTATTATCAGGTGGGATTGCAGTCAAGCGCTAGTTTATAATTATTAAAAAAAAGTCATTTTCTTTATGAAAATGCTAAAGAGCTGTGATATGAACAGTGATGCCATAATGAATGTGCATTTATGACATGCGGCACAGTCCACAAATATGAGTAACATAAATGTTGGAGCCAGAGGTCATGATGTGGGATGAGGTGGACGAACCAACGTCTCAAAAAGTGGGTAGCAGTGACTGGACACAAAATTCCTACTGACATTATTGCACTAAATATTTCTGCTTATTAATTTCTCGAGTAATACCAGGATAGTTTATCCTGTTCTCCATCTAACTAGCAAACGTAGAAATGACACAATATGAGAATGATACTGTAGACTGAATTGTGCCTCGGAAAGCACGTAAAGCCGTTGGTCCCGGTTGCCATACGAACACCTAATGGCAGTCGTTACGGGTTGATGGAGCCCTCAAAAGTCCAACAATTGGTCTAACTGCAACGCTTCGATATCGCCTTCGGTTTGTGGAGGCCAGACGGCAGTCGCTTCTCATAAGATATGGAATTTAAGCCAAAATCAGCAGTTAGACTGGTAAAGCGGACCCAGATTCCAAAGCTGAAAAAGCTTCGGATGCGACTGTGATTAACGCTAAGATGGTGATGATGATTGTAGACAGAATGTGTTGAGCAAGTAATGTCTCGAAGGCTCGCTAACATTCAAGTTCGAGATCACCAGTGGGAAGGAATAGGGAAAAAGGTGGTAGGATCCTCAGTACGTGTCTGGCGAGTCACTGTCATGGTAATCGTCGGGCTGTTGTATCACCATCACATTTAGGCAGATGTCGGCTTCCAGTCTAACCGAAATCAGCTGAGTATTTTTACATGTAGTAGCAGTATTTGACATAAAGCAACAGCTGTCGTCACTTCTAATCATTTTTACACCATGTTATATTTTTACCCAAATACATTTAGATATTGTTGCAGTGTGGTTACCGAGCGCCCCACGCAGCTTACGAAAGATCATAGTACTGCACACAGCTGACGCCAGAGGTCAATGCACCGGTCCATATTTTTGTTGGGACAGCCAAGTAGGATAACAAGCGCATAACTGTGGTTTTTTTATGATATCTCTTTGAAAGTTTGTACATAGATTATTTACTTCAAAATACTGGACACGTGTTTCGGGTTTCACAAATAATAATGTTACTAAATTTACTTGTGCGATATGTGGTGTGGTGTGTAGTTCACACGAGGTTTTGCAGATGGCACCATAGAGGAAATCTATAAAGGTCAGGTAAGGTCGTAAGGGCTCGGTGTAGGGTATGTTAGGCTAGCAAAAAATGTAGAAGGCTCGCGATTCACCATACGGCTCTCTCGACTTCATCTCGGCTGGTAGGCCATGAAGCAGTCGATATTCATGCACGTTTGCCTGAACCTAACCTATTCACTCGAGATTAGGAGTATTTAGATTAGTTTTGATATTCTATGTTCGCTGTATTACAAAATAAGTATTGATAGATACTGAATGCCGCAGTGACCTTCGGTGTTAAAGGTCATCGTCGCCTGTGACTATTTCATAAATCTCTGGAAATATCAGTCGCAAGGTACAGATTAGGTCATTCGGTTATTTTCTGGATATAGTTTTTTATAAATGGTATTAAAGACTTTTCTATGGAGCCTGACATAGATGTATCGTCCGCCATTTTGTTTCAAATAGCAGCCAATCATGAAACCATAAAAATTGCTTACTTTTTTTAATAAATATAAACTAGTGTTGACTGCAATCCCGCCTGACGGTAAGCAGTGATGCAATCGTTGAAGGTAAAGCGCGCCAGTTTATTAAGCCTAGTCATTTAAAAAACTTAGTGAATAGGAAGAAAGACGGCAGTTGAGCGAGGTGATGCAATGTTAAACACAACAACACGACCAGTGATGCTGCGCCAGAGGGAGATTGATCTGGAGACCCTCCACGACCAAACTCCCGACACAACGATATTTGGCGCATCGTACCCGGCACACATCGCCACACAACTGCTCACAGCCGTCGTCCGTACGGCTTCATCAGACATCATGCCGAAACACGACGAATCGCTTGGCGGTAACACTTTGTCTGGTGGGTGGTAACTTCTGCCGACAGCCGATATCATGGTCTACCACCGAGAGAAATTTTTTGGTATCTACGTAAAAGTGGCCGAAATCTATAAAGTTTGTGCGCGCTAATCTCAGGAACTACTGGTCCGATTTGAAAAATTCTTTTTGCGTTGGATAGCCTATTAATCCAGGAAGGCTTTAGGCTATATGTATAACATCCCGCTATGACCCATAGGAGTAGAGCAGTAACAAAAAATGTTGCGAAAACGGGAGGTAACGCAGGCGTACATATTGCCAATAGGAGCTGAGCATGACTAATTCCACGCGAACGAAGTCGCTGGCGGCCGCTAGTATAGAATAAAAGGCGGACCGTACTTATTCTAACCCTTCAAAGCCCTTCGTCAAGCCTTTGGCCAAGTTGTTGAAAATGCTTGTTTAGAACCATATCGTAGAGATTAAAAAACAGTAGACCTATAAGGCATAGATTATGTTATACCCTCATTCGTTATCCTCCCAGACACTAATTTATTAATGTATAATCTACTTATTACACCAGCAAGTGCCTAACGTCAGACGAATTACAAATGAACATATTTAATGCCAGACAGTTTACAGGAACTGTCAGTTTCCTTCATTGGGTTGGCCGTAAACCTATGACGTCAGCTTGAATTTGGGTATTGCGAATCCGACCTAGATATTTCATCAGCATTACGACAAGGAGATATTTTAATTGAAAATGCTTAGAATCGTATCTTCGAGTCGCTAAACTAAGTGGCAGTGGGCAGGGCACATTATTGCTCGTAGAACCGATGGCCGATGGGGCAGTAAGGTTCTGGAGTGGCAGCCACGTACTGGAAGACGAAGCGTAGGGAGGCCTCCAACAAGGTGGACCAATGATCTGGTGAAGGTCGCGGGTAGCCAATGGATGCGGGAAGCCGATGGATGCGGGTAGCACAAGACCGGTCATCGTGGAAAGCCTTAGGGGAGGCCTTTGTCCAGCAGTGGACATCTATAGGCTGAAGAAGAAATCTTTCAAGGTTTCGCTAGGCTAGTTTATCATTAGCCTATGGACCTAGCAAGGCTAGAGTGCTCTTAATAAACTAGCACGCTATACCATCAATGATTGCATCACTGTTTACCTTCAGACAGAATTCCGATCGAGCACTAGTTTATAATTATATAAAAAACTAGCTTTCCGCCCGCGGCTTCGCCCGCGTGGAATTCGGTTATATCGCGCTTTTTAGATTTCCCTCGGGAATATCAAAATTTTCAATAAAAGTTAGCCTATGTCCTTTCTCAGGGTCTAAAGATTGTATTTGCCAAATTTCATCAAAATCGGTTTAGAGGTTTAAGCGGGAAAGCGTAACAGACAGACGGACAGAGTTACTTTCGCATTTATAATACTAGCTTTCCGCCCGCGGCTTCGCCCGCGTAAATTTCGGTTATCTCGCGCTTTTTAGATTTCCCTCGGGAACATCAAATTTTTCCGGGATAAAAGGTAGCCTAGGTCCTTTCTCAGGGTCTAAAGATTGTGTGCTTTCCGCCCGCGTCTTCGCCCACGTGGAGTTCGGTTATATCGCGCTTTTTAGATATCCCTCGGGAATATCAAGTTTTTCCGGGATAAAAGGTAGCCTATGTCCTTTCTCAGGGTCTAAAGAATGTCTGTGCCAAATTTCACCAAAATCAGTTTAGAGGTTTAAGCGGGAAAGCGTAACAGACAGACAGAGTTACTTTCGCATTTATAATATTAGTATGGATAAAACATCTGACAATGATGTCAATTTTTCCAAATCAAACTTAAAAGTTTCAAAGCATCTTTTTCATTCTCTGATAGAAGACAACATAACATTTTAGTTTAGTACTGTCAATTAACCCAGATCCCGTGATGAAAACTAATAAGTTATTACTATTATTTTCGTTAAAAAAACGTATTCCATGATAATCTGTTATCAAGGCTTTCCGACCAAGACCTAGGATTTTCCAATCGAACAATATCATAATAAATTAATATCTTATCAAAACAGTATTATAATTTAAACACAGGAAGCAACTTACTTAGTTAGACATCTTATATACAATATGTAAAGAAAACCCTGTCCGATCCGTGAAGGTATTGTTAGGTATCGATAACTGATTCTACTAATGCATACAAAGCCGGGCTAAACTTAAAAAAAAAAAAACCCTAAAAAAATTAATATTATTCCGCAAAAAGAGGTAACTCAAAACATGCGTCGCGGCCATCCAGGCGCGGGCGAAGAGGGGCAGGGCACGCGGCACGCGGTCGCATCGCTATTCGCTCAGAATTATACCGTCAAAAATAATGTTGTCACTTTTTAAAAATTACCAAATTTTGGGGAAGTTGGAATTAATTCGCGGGAAAAAAAGATAATTTCAAAATTCACTAGTATTGTTACTATGATGATTATGTAAAATTTCAGATGTTATTTGGTCATGTGTTTACCTAACCTTTACTATCCTTACGGGACGGACTTACGGTTTTCTTAACATATTGTATACATATAAAAATATGTATGATAATAAGTAAACGTACCCGTCACTTAACTTTAATCATCGTTTATGAATAAACACCATAAACGTCATGTATTTAAGGGGTTTATTCATAAACGATGACTACAGTTAAGTGACACGCAAACAAACGCTAATCACTAGTTAACTTTGAGTCTTTTGTCTGAGTTTTTTTTTTAAGCAACTTTTATGAATAAGCGGGTTTATTTTTAAAGTGGAGTGGAGTGGAGAGGTGTCTCGGCGAATCCAGCTCGGTTGGGCAGCGTTCGGGAAGCTACGCTACATCTTCTCGTCGTCCAAGATACCACAGTGTCTCAAGACTAAAGTCTTTGACCAGTGTGTGTTGCCAGTGATGACTTACGGAACTGAAACGTGGTCGCTCACAATGGGCCTCATACGAAGGCTCAGAGTCACACAAAGGGCAATGGAAAGAGCTATGCTAGGAGTTTCTCTGCGTGATCGAATCAGAAATGAGGAGATCCGCAGAAGAACCAAAGTCACCGACATAGCTCTGCGAGTCGCTAAACTTAAGTGGCAGTGGGCAGGGCACATTGCTCGTAGAACCGATGGCCGATGGGGCAGTAAGGTTCTGGAGTGGCGGCCACGTACTGGAAGACGCAGCGTAGGGAGGCCCACAACAAGGTGGACCGATGACCTGGTGAAGGTCGCGGGAAGCCGATGGATGCGGGCAGCACAAGACCGGTCAGCGTGGAAAGCCTTGGGGGAGGCCTTTGTCCAGCAGTGGACATCTATAGGCTGAAGAAGAAGAAGATTTTTAAAGTTATTCGAAATAAGTATACTAGAGGAATGTATTTTTACCAACATTTACCAAATCACACATACAAGATAGCGTATCTCGTCACAAGATGATAAAAAGGATTCAAAGATTGCAATGAAGAACTAACACCTGGGCTGTTAACCCATCCAACACACTTATTGCGTAACAAACTATTAATCTCCGAATATATGGTGCAATGGATTAACAATAGTAATCTATTGCTAATTCATTGCACCATATATTCGTAAAATACGTCTACTCACCTACGCAAATAACGCAATGAATGTTGTTGTACTGTCTAATGAAACCCATTGCTACTGATAGTACGTAGGTTACGCAATCACCTTCCAGACTATGAATGTACATACCATTTTTTTTTTTTCAGAGGGAATTGTTCTAATGGCGCCTGGGCTTTTGGTATAAAACTAGGGAGGATGGGATTATTTTACATTTGTAGCAAATGCCTATCATGAGTTCATATCCAGTAAGGTTCTGGAGTGACGGCCACGTACCGGAAGAGGCAGAGTAGGGAGGCCCCCAACAAGGTGGATGACCTGGTGAAGTTCGCGGGAAGCCGATGGGTGCGGGCAGCACAAGACCGATCATCGTGGAAAACCTTGGGGGAGCCTTTGTCCAGCAGATGCCTGATGGGGCCGACGGGTTCTCGAGTGGCGACCACGCACCGGAAGACGCAGCGTGGGTAGGCCCCTGACAAGGTGGACCGACGACCTAGTGAAGGTCACGGGAAACCGCTGGATGCGGGAGGCGAAAGACCGATCGTCGTGGAAATCCTTGGAGGGGGCTTATGTCCAGCAGTGGACGTCTTTCGGCTAAAATAATGATGATGATGATCTGACTTCCACAACGTAGGTACTTAATGGATAATACGACACCCTTAGTTAAACTGGTTGTCAGACCACGCTACTGACACCCGCAAACATCAATGAACCACAACACGGACCAACGGCTTTACGTGTTTTCTCACGGGAGGGGCTTGGTATGCGAAAATGGTAACCCTTTCGCAAACCAAAAGCGGCAAACGTAGCTTTAAAACCTGATCTATCGTCCCCGGCGTCTGATATTAGTTGGAAGACAACACTAATACGATAATTTGTATCGTATTGGTTTTAATACATATGACGCTACAACTAACGCCATCTACACAAAGGTACGCGAACTACAAACTTGACACGTGAGTGTTCACCAGCTTCTTTATTTCTTTAAATGTTAAAAACAAGCTCTACCGTTGTTTAAAAATTTTATAGGAACTACAACAGATTTGATGGCATGAATAAAAATTTCAGAAAATAAAACATACTAGAAACTTACCTAATATGTGATTAGAATTTAAACCTAAGATAAGATGTGAAGGTTCTTGATAAGTAATTTAAAATGGCTCCAACTTCATCAAATTGTTATTTCTATAAATAAAATCTTCGTCAATAATGCAATATGGGCTTAGAACTAGCAATATAAAAATAGAACGACAAAAAGATATGGACCAAGCTCCATTCCAACTTCAAAATCCGCGCCATCTTGCGCAATCAAACGCCAAAATTCCCGCGCGAAATTTAAAAATAGAATTTAAAAAATTGCTACTGTAGTCTATGTTATACACATGTACTACATCGAGATTACAGAACACGAAATTATATCGTTGCTGATAACACATAACCTCCAATTGATCACATGTTATGTCATGCTGTATGACGTATATATTCATAGTTACGATAAATAAAAAAACAGTGGCATTTATAGTCTTGAATTTATTGCGTCGATTTTTATTTTATATTTGCATTTTAATGTGGCAATGGACGACTAATGATCAGCTGGTTACATTTACGACTGTTTGGGCAGTGCCAGTTAATAAGAAAAAAATGTTATTCTGGAACAGTGGGTCAAATTATTAATAATTTTTATTATTTATTTTTAGCACGCTTTTATTATTAGCTTATTATTTTCACCTGTATGTATGCATGTTTGTTTGGACCAGACTCTTTTGGACTCGATTATGACCCACTTACACAGATAAATTTAATTTAAACTTTGTATACCTATCAAGAAATGGAGACAGCAAAATATTTTGTTAATATAATATAGTTTAAAAGAATGTTATATGTATGTTTGTTACTCTTTCACTCAAAAAGTACTGAACGGACTAGGCACACAGATGGTTTATTCAATTTGTGTGTGTGTGTGTGTGTGGATAAAACCTTTTTATCTAATGAAATCATGGAGCGCATTTGGTGCACATAAATCGTTTAAATTCTACACAAATGGTTTAATTTAAAAAGTTATGCATGTTAGAACTATTTTATCAATAGCAGCTCATTGTTATAAGAGTGTGTATGAAACCTTGGTTTCATGAAACCACACAATCCTTTTTCTATTTACTAGGCTTCCGGGGTTCACACGAGTGATATATTAAAAAGCCTTCCTCAAGAACTGAGCTAATTTATACGAAAAACATTTTGCAAATCAAACTGGTACTTTCCAAGATTAGACTGAATTACTGGTTAGACTGGAAGCCAACCTCAGCATAGATGGGAAAAGGCAGGCAGATGATGAAATATAATTGTGAGCAAACCCAAATAAAAAGATGTAATAAATGAAATATATCTGAACCCATGTTCAAATTCATTTTTTTTATATGTGGCAATCCCGTCTGTTGGTAAGCAGTGATGCAATCGTTGATGGTAAATCGCGCTAGTTTTTTGAAGCCTATTCACTAAAAAAACTTAGTGCATAGGAAGGAAGACGGTAGTTGAGCGAAATGATGCAATGTTAAACCAAACAACACCATCAACGATGCTGCGGCAGAGGGAGATCTGGAGACCCTCCACGACTAAACTCCCGACACAACAACATTCGGCGCATCGTACCATACATCGCAACACAACTGCTTAGACCCATCCTTCGCACGGTTTCACCAGACATCATGCCGGAACACGACGAATCGCTTGGCGGCAAGACTTTGTCTGGTGGGTGGTAACTTCTACCGCCAACCGATATTATGAAATCCTACGTTTAGCAAATAAAAACTTTAAGACTTATTTTCCGTAAGGATTGAGCTGCAGGGCGTTGTTTGCCAGATTTATGGAGTGTAGAGTGTTAGAAGACTTACACCACATATTGATGGACTGTGTCCGGTACGAGGCTGGTAGATTTTTTTTTTTGTCAGGGTCTTGAGGTTGAACAGACTAGAAATAGGAACATTTCATAAAATCCTGGCTCAACCAAATGGCCATATGGTGATTACATAGATCAATTTTTTTTTTTCTAATAATTAATTTTATAAATGCGCAAGTAAAATCTTGTCATTTATTAAAATCTAAGAATCAGCACATCTGGAACATTGCTGCGCTAACCGTGCAGTCAAATTACATAAGAGCATCCCCCAAAACGTCCACATTTCACCACCTCCTAGTGCTTTTGCTGGGAGGGAGTGGCAGAACACTCCCCAGTAAGTGATAAGTGTGTTGGTGACCTAAACCACTGAGCAGATCATCTTGATACATGCAAATATGTTGTCTGGTTTACACGATGGTTAAGCGATTGACTTCTGCTGTGTCAATGGTTTGATTCCCGTAAGGAAAATATATTTGTATGGCCTACAAGTAGTTGTTCTGGGTCTGATTGTTTGTACATGTGAGTTGTTGTAAATTTTTACACATCCACAATACAGGAGAAATTCTTTGTGTGGAATAACATTTATACTCTAACCCCTTATTCATAAACTCTGCTTAAAGTAAACTAGTAATTAGCTATTGTTTAAACATACAAACATTTAAGACGTTTGCACTCCACTTAACTTTAATCATCGTTTATGAATAAACCCCGTAAACACTGTGGTGTTTATTCATAAAGGATGGTTTAAGTGACGTTAAAAGGTCAAAATGTATGGTTAAAGAATCGCTAATCACTAGTTAACTTTAAGCAGCTTTTATGAATAAGGGGCTATATAAGATATAGCCCTAACTAATTTACTTAATACCTATATGTATAAGGAAGAAATATCAAACAATAATGAATGAAATATGTATTTAAAATATCATCATTCACCACAATTAATTAATTATATTTACTAATCATGTATTGCTAATTAGTAATTAGTCATTTATTATTGACTATAATAATTATGTGGTTCAGCAATGACTGTACCATTAGTTGTGAGAGCCAATAGCTTAATAGACAAGAACCTAGACCAACAGCTGAATCAAGGGATTCAGAAAGTGGTACTCCTGAACACGGCTCACATTGTCAGGAGGTTCCTCTCTCTGGAGCCCTGACACAAGTCAAGCTACAAAGTTTAAACCCTATTCCTGATAATGGTGGTCTACAATTATTTATAGTTTATTGTAATGTTTATAAATATAATTATTATGTTAAAATAAAGGAATTATTAATTCATCAGACAAGGGACAAAGTCCTTTCGTAGTTAAAAATAACCAATCCACGACGATTCCATGTTCTGCAATAGTTCTGCACCAGCCAGTGACCTTGGGTGCATTCTCATAGTGAAAACAGGGATAATTATCCATTAGTGTCTTCTCCTTACAATTTAAAATGGTTTAAGCCTCAGGGAGTTGACTACGGTCCCTGGCATGCCTTCCAAAGCTCTGGGGCCCATAAGCCTCAAAGATGAGTGAAAAAATATTCTTAATTAGCATCCACCTTACTTATTGACTGCCTTAAAATGCATTGCATGTTGTGAATAAAGGGTATTTACAAATCAGTTGTTTTATTGAGTCAACCACATAATTTCTTTACCACCCCATGCATGAATGGCAATTCCACTCTATAGAATGGCAAGGTTTATTTGAGTGGAACCCGGAACCTTCTTTGTAAACCCTAAGAAAACATATTGGTGACATTACTGGTGATGTTCTTCAGAAAAGTAGTAGTGAAATGAAAGCGTTTAAGTATTATGCAAGTAGGATCACTGATCACTTTTTTTTTTACGTCATATTTTTTTAAACTAGTTGGAGCCAGCATTTCCTTTTTTTCCTCTGAGAAGAAAAGTCAAAACAAACTCAGGGATCACATCAAGCTACTAGAATCTATCAAATTTCTTTATTAGATTTTCGACTTTATCGCTAAAGCATTAAGCTCAAGGTTGATTGGGAATATTTGACAGTTTGGGGTAGCTTGACTTGCTGTCATACGTACATGCATCACTACATGCGCAACCCAGACCTGCATTTGGCCGCTTTTTTATTTTCAGTCGGGTTAATATTCTTTATAAACCTGGTTTGACGACATTATATCAGTAGATTTGAAAAAAAAAACTTGTTTAATCAAGTGTTTACATAATTTAATGTACATACTGATAAGGATAATTATCATAATTATATTATTTATTATAAGGATTATTATTATTAGTATATTATTTTCACCGAAATAAGTGCGTAATAAAGTGCTTACGTTTGATATGCGAAGCAAAACAACGTGAGGAAATCTGAAGTTCATTACTTGATCTGAAGGGAGGTCTGGTTGAAATATTTTTGTATTTACTCAAATCAACAACTACCATTCAGATCCAAAGCAATAGAGTCCTTACAATGCTAAATCCTATAAAATTACTTATTAAGTCCTAATATTCACACTAATATTATACATGAGGAAGAGTATGTCTGTTTGTTTGTCCGTCTTTTACGGCAAAACGCACCGACGAATTGACGCATTTTTTTTAAGTAAAATGGCCTCTCTTTAACCCCCATTTTTCTTCCCCAAAATGGAGGGTGAAAGTTTGTATGGAGCATTCAGCAGTTTTCGAGGTAGGACGCTAAAAAGCGGTACACAGACTCTTTGTCCTCAACGAACAATGCCTTTTTTTTAATCTTGTTCTAGCCCCTAAAACAGGGAATAGAAATTTGGGAAAAGGAAACCGTGTTATCCAGAGTTTAACGCGGGCGAAGCCGCGGACAAATGCTAGTATATAATACTATTATAATATTACTGCATTTGCGAAGTTATTAATTACTTATTTAATGCACTCTATCCATTGATATAATATTATATCAATGACTCTACCCCAATAGTTAGACATGTATCAATTCTTTGTCATTATAATAAACCACGCCGGCGTCGCCACGGCCCACGCACAAAGGCTCGTACAGATCGTGGTGTTATAGGTATCTGAAATCACCCGATTTGCTTAAGCAAGCGTGATCAATGCTGCTGCCTTCTCTAAGAAGAGGCTTTTGCATTTTGCCAACTATGTTGGGGTCAGCTTCCAGTCTGACCGATTGCAGCTGAATAGCAGTATTTTACATGGAGTGACTGGCTTGACGTTGTAAGAGTGCGTGCCAGCAACCTCACACCAGAGGATGCTAAAGATCGCGCGAAATGGAGGAGAATGAGCAGGGAAAAGGATCGAACCCCAACGCGAGAGCCGCGGATGCAACCGGGACTAATAGCTCAGATTATGATGGATAATGCTGATGATGGTAATGATGATGATGATGATAATGATGAAAATAAAGATTTGTATCAATTTTATAGTCGACCTCAAAATTAGTTTACCAGTTTTGACAATAGCCTATACATACTAATATTGCAAATGGGAAAGTGTGTATGTCTGTTTGTTTGTTGCGTTTCACGGCAAAACAGAGCGACGTATTGATGTGATATTTTAAGTAGACATAGTAGACAAGGGATAGAGAGTGACATAGCCTACTTTATGTCTCTTTATAACCCCCCACTTCTGTAAATGGGGGATATTAGTTTGTATGAAGCATTCCGGAACTTTCAAGGTAGAAAGCTAAAAACGCCCCCAAGACGCATAAAGGGTGAAATGTTATTGTATATGGGACATTTCACAGTTTTCAATGTGGACAGTTTTAAATCTGTACACAGATTCTTTGTTACCAATGAAAAATACCTGTCTTATTTTTTCGGAAATCAACCCCCAGACCCTATAATAAGGGATAGAAATTTGAGAAAGGACGTGTTATCCCGAATTTATCACGAACATAGCCACAGGCAAAAGCTTATCTTATGTACGGACGACAGCAGGTCAAGCTATCCGAAACTGTCAGATATTCCCAATCAACCTTGAGCCTTATACTTTAGAGATAAAGTTAAAAATCGGATAAAGAAATCTGACAGATTGTAGTAGCTTGATGTGCTGTCGTCTGTACAAAATTCTTGTGTCACAAAGATACCCTTTCCAAACGGTTTGTCCCGTTTCTATGAAATTTTATATGAATGTCCAGTAGCCTCCTATAATATCTAGTAGTATCCTTCTCTGTATGAGAGGAGACCTGTGCCCAGCAGTGGGACGATAAAAGGTTGATGATGATGATCCAGCAGGTCTGAGAATCAGCTATTATCTATTTTTCATACGCCTAAAAGTGATTAGGGTTGTCCACCCGTCACATTTCCACCCCTCATTTTTATAATTTGGCTTCTATCTCCACTCCCATTTTTAATCGCAGAAAATCTTGCTATATATCTTCAGTTTGATGTTTAAAAATGCAACTATACCTCATCAAAACCGACTAAAGAATGTCAATAAGCTTAACATAACACATAACAATAGTGAAACCATTAAACAAGCATTAGTTGGAAATTATTTCACTACTACAGGTAATTATTGTTAACGCTTATGCCACATCTAATATCAATATTGTATCATGGCCTGCTGAATCATCAGAGTTGAATCCTATTGAGCATGCATGGGATATACTTCAAAGATGAGCTCTGTTAATTATGAATACCATACTCCTGCTTCTTCTTCAGCCTATAGAGGTTCACTTCTGGACAAAGGCCATCAGTACATTTGGTTGCCATAATCCCCACTCTTGTCAGGCATGTTGGGAATTGCAGTAGTTTGATATTCCACACGAGAAGCACTGCTGCTCGCTTCCCTGGTGAGAGAGTTCACTTAGTCGCCCCTTACAACACCCACAGGAGGATATGGGATGGTACAATTCACCCTGTACCACACAAAGATTTACACATACCTGTAAATCTTTTTCACCTAGAATGGATGTGGCCAACCATTTTGAAAACTAATTTAATCTAATTTATTTAGTCAAATCAAAAACTACCATTACAGAACTGTGATCCAATGCAACATGAAAGCAAGCAAAGATTACATTGATCGCTTGGCCTGTACTGTTGATGTTATTTAGTCACAGGCCACTCAAATATCATAAGATATTATGATAAGTTTTAAGTCGAATTGAGAGCCTGTATGAAGTTCTATATAGGCTCTCAGATCATATATAGGCATTTCATAGCTAGATCTTATTATTATTATTTACTGAATTCGTGAAGAGTACTATGTTCTAAATTTTTTTTTTATTTTGTAACATTGCATAATGAAACTCTTTTAAATACTTCCTCTATTTAATTAAAAAATATCCATCATTCATAATTAGTAGTCATTTATTTACTTGACTGCAAAAAAGAAAACATGTGTAGCAGTGACTCTTAGGAAGAGCCACATAAGCAATTTGTGTTTTTACAGAAATATAATTAGGCTATCATTTATTAAATGAGCAAGTTAAGCTCATTAACTTAATAGGAATTCTTGCGCAATAGGTGCAAGACTGTAAAATTCATTGCGTCACAAGACCTTGAAGTCTTCCAATGGCTTTTCATGGAGTATAGCTCTCTCTCTCTCTATGCAGCCTGATATCATCTACGAAAGAAGCGATAGCATGCTGGTGATAAGGAATACTGGTTCAGCTGTATCCAGTTAACACTGGAAAGCAGAACCCAACAGAACGTAACATATCTTGTTAAGTATAGACTACATGAAATGAGAAATAATCAAAGTCCAACATACTAAGAATTTCAATTTCAAAAATAAGAGTCAAAACTTGGAATAGATTTAGAGAGTGTTAAAATTTTGTTTTTAGGAAAATGAAAAGCAATATTACCAAATTAAATGTCTCGGTGAATGTGTTATAGTAAGTTAGACTAGAGTATTCAAATCATATGAATAACATCTTCCTCACAAATGCTAATATTGAATAACAATAACAAACACCATGAGGCATAATGTGTATATTCCACAGTCTAAAGTCAACATAACCTGAAAAAAAATTGTGAAGCATAGACCAACATAGTTGGAAAGAGTGTGTACAACATATAAACAATTTCTTTCTTTGTTCTATGAACTATTAGTAGAAAAGAATTGCATCATTCATGTTATGACATTGTTTTGTTTACATAATACCACTCACCTGCCAAGGGTTCACTTTGGGTATTGGCGCTTCTACAAACTTCTTCGGCTGGCTTTCAGAAGACTGTTGTTGTTGCTCTGGCGTTGGTTGCGGTTCCGTATGCGGTGTGGGGGTCTTATGAGGGCGAGGCGGGGCCCTACGCTCAGGGTGCCGTCGCCCTTTCCCAGGACGGCGTCCGTGCGATATGACAGGCACGAACCCCTCCTCCTCCTCATCATCCTGCTTCGTCGGAGGCGCGTCAGACACTTCGCCCGGCGCGGCCTCAATATTTTCTTTGTTGCTGTCACCCCCTCTAAAGTTCAACACAGACGCGTAAGAGGGCCCTGCGCCCTCGGCGGACACGCGGGCAGCCATGCCGCCGCTGTCCTTGTTATGTAAGCCCGGGCGCGCGCTCCGCGCCGACAGACGATCACGAGCGCGCCTCCATGCCCCTCAACACGACGGCATGATGGGGTTAACCCACTAATCACGAACGAACTTTCCCGATGAAAACGGACCGATCGAACAGTACGAAGGTCGAATTATTCACGATTAACTCACAAGTCCCAGTGGCGCGCACACACGGCCGGTAGCTAGGAAATATGCGCGAACCTCTCGTACCACACCGGACTGACCCTGGTTGGACCGTATTTACATCGAAAAAAATGCACTTCCGTCGTATTGTTCCAACTTTTCTGGCACACTAAATGATCCGTACGCACTTTATCTATCGAAGTCCTGTACCAATCACTATGAAATACGCTTCTATTAACATAAAATCATAACAGAACCATATTTTGTTCACAATTCACACATGTGGTCGGACGCCCAAAAAGGGATTTTTCCGCAACACACACGGAACTTACGGAAGGCTGTGACTTCTAATTTTACACATAACATTTCGACGCTAGAGGGCGCTGAAATATCATTGACAGTGGAAGCGTTCAGAATTAACAATAAATAAATGCAATTTTTAAACAAACGCTTAAAGTTTAGGCTTTCTAAGCAAATTTATGTATATCGACATATAATTCTTCGTTTTTTGAAAGATATTTGAATATATTTTTAAGTCAGTTGATCAATAGTTTTCAATGTTCATTGACTAATAAATACGAACGCATCCTTATAAAAATCACATTTGCAATGTTTGCGAATCACTAGGTATTGTTGCGTGCAACACCAGAAAATAATATGATGTAAATATTATCAATAAGATAGTAATTAAATGTGATATGAAATAAAACTTCGAAGGTAAATTTAAAACTAAAATAAAATATACTTCAAAATAAAATCATAAATCCCTGAGCCATTCAAAATATTTATTGTCTATGGCTCATCATTTGATTTCGTTTTGAAATCGGTTGCCAATCAAACATAAATCTAGAAAGAGAAATAAAAACTTTCTAAAGTTACACTTATTAGAAAAAATATAATATATATATTAAAATTAAATATACTCAAAAAATGAAATTATTGCAAAAAATAATTTTAAGGAACATTCGGATATGCTACACTATCGGGATTAGTTGGACAATACATACCCAAGAAACTCCTACAATTCCTACAATAATGATAAACGTCCTTACATGACCTTAATATATACGGCAAAGGCGCACATAACCAACAGCAAAGTAAACATAAAATAAAAGCACATAGATGTGTGCAAATAGTCGTATGACTAGAAATTACTGTCATGCCTGTATATCCGCATTCGGGGCAAACAATAGGCATTGAAGTGAATCCGAAGGTGTAGACCCTCGCTGGAGCCGGAGGAAGAGCTGGTTCGATGTACACATCAAAAGCACCAGTATAAGTAGGCGGAGGAGCATGTTGAACGAAAGAGGGCGATGGAAAAAAAGTTCCCATAAATCTGGGTCTCCTTCTAACTGCCAATTGACGTAACACAAATGAATATGTAGGTGGTGCACTTGACAAAGAGTCAGGTGGCGTTATTTCTCCAGATTCGATTTTAATGACTTTATTTAAGTTCGACGATGATTGCAGTTTTAAACGATTAATAACCGCAAGAGTTAAAGAACTTTCATTTAGTTTTGATAAGGCTTGTAAGAATAGAGTAGTGGGTTGACTTGGAACGGCCACTGACGTTGTAAGTGGCAACTGGGACACAGGTGGAGATGTAATTGAGCTTTGAGTGGAAGCGCGAATTAATGAAGGTGCATAGGAATTTAAATAATCACTATTTAAGTTACAAGAAGGGGTTGCTGAACCCCTAGCAGCACACAAAGAAATTCCTGATTGAAATTTTTTCGAATAATTTTCCACTAACGCTTCCATTAGATTTTTTGGGGTAGCCGTCACGGGCACGGCTGATCTATTTTTTGTTGAACTAGCTTCAGTTGTCACATTTCTCTTAAAAGATGTTTCATCCTTTGTTGAGGCAATTTGAATGTTTAATAGTTCTCTTGACGAAGTTGATTCCTCTTTCGTTGAATCTGTATGAATTTCGTTTATAGTTGTTAATTCTTTAGACGAACACGATTGACTTTTAGCTGAATCATTAAGAATTGTAGATGTAGCTGTTTGTTCTTCTAACGTAGACGATTGAATTCTTCTTAATGCAATGTGAGTTCCTGACAAACTTGTTTCATCTTTTATTACGGCTGGTTCGTCTCTGGTCACAACATTTTGAGTATTCAGAACAGCTGCTGGCATATTTGAAAGGCCAACCTTGGTTGGCCTTTCGAATATGCCACGGGCTTCAATATTTTCTTCTTTCAAATGTACTGCTAGCTGCTCTATGGTTAAGGCATTTTGACTTTTAGAGTGAGCCCATTGGTTTTTCGAACATGTCGCCGATTGATCTTCGGTGAAATCGTTTTGACTTTTCGAATACGCAGCTGATTGGTATTTTGGATGAACCAGTTCCTCTTTCGAATGCCCTTTCAAAAGCGCCAGTTCGTCAATCGAATAAATGGTTTCGTCTAACTTTAATACAGCTTGAATCTTCGGCACAGTTAATTGGTCATCCAAATTAGCCAGATGCTCTTTTGTTAATACAGTTGGACTGTTGACTGCTAAAGTTTGTTTTTCTGGCGGAGTCGTTTTGCCTTTTAGAGCTCCTGAATGGTCTTCCCGTTTTGGTTGATGAGTTACAACGTTGGTTGACGAGTCTACATCGTGACTGCATTTGGGTTTTTCTTCCATTAAAGCTGTTGAGAAGCGAGTAAATATTACAAAGATTCGCATAAGTATTATGAAGACTTCAATAGCAAGCCAGAGGCAAGAATTACATCTACCTTTCGTACTACTTAGTGTTAGATTTCAATTCGTTTGATAAGCGGTTAGAGCATCTATTTCTTAAGAATTATGAAGCATTGAAAGTCTTGGTTTAATTTGGAACATACGTGCATATACCTACACACCAGAATAGGGGATAAACCTATAGTGCCCTAGTCGCAGACTCGCAGTGCATCCAAAGGTTTGTGGTAGTTATGAAGCCCACACGATTTTCTGGCTAATAAAGTGAAAATAGAGCTCATATTTTGTTCTTTACGTAAGTGTCAGTGGAGCACAAATGTAATAAACTTGATAAGGCATGTGTTCTGAACTTCTGAGCATAACCAGTTTACAAAAATCTAACGAAAAAGTGCAAAACAATATTCTAATACACTGCTGCTTTTAATTTCATATTGGCTCGCTAAACTAGCGAGAAGTGGTTTAGCTACCTGTTCAAGATAGTTTCAGAGGTCAATTTTAGCATCCACGAATATTTGGAAGCAATTATACTGAAATAAGATCGGCACTGTTTCGAAATTCCTTTTGTTATATTTATAATAATAACTGCACATTCAAAATTACTATTTGAAAATACTTGAAATTATTATTAATTCATATTTACTAAAATGTCATTTTTATGTCAGTATTCGACTAAAGTGGTTTTATTGTTCTAGACTCTTTGATTGAAAATATCTTGGCCCAGTAGCAAGCTTTTTGCCTATCGTATGCTGTGTTTTGTTAAATATATTAAGTGCATATTCAATACATGAAACATTTGTTTTATTACAGCTGACGTACTAATAGGATAATAATTTAAATTCATTGATTAGTTATCCTACAAAGCAATCAAAGATAATATTTATAAATCAAGTAATTTTTTGAACTGGCCACTGCCTTTTCGTACTGTCAAAAAACTATTCTAATTTCCGGTCTTTTTACTCCTCCGTGGCATGGCGGATGGTCTTTACCGCCGCCTATAGTGTGTTTTGGAGGAATAACTTCGCTTAAATAGCGAAATGGTAAGTCTAATAGAAACTGATGTGATTTTATAATGTTTTATATTGTTAAGTGAATCAATCCGATAAGTGAAAGTGTATAGTTGAAAGTATTTTGTTGCCGTGCTCGAAACACGTGTTTGCTTTTACATTTCGCGAAATAACAAGAATATGTTGGTGTTTCGTAAGTTATTTCTGTTAATTCAACATTTTAAGGGATTAGGTATAATTTCATAGCTATATTACTTCATTTAAGTGTGTACGAAAAGTATTTCCCGTTCGATTTCTACCACACGCCATGGATGCATCACTTGTTTATTTTCCTCAAATTAGTAAGAACATTGTTACAAAATCATCTTCAACGCTTATCATCAATATTCTACTTTAAAATATTCTAAGAAAAAGCGATTTTACAAACTTTTTATTGTGTGTGGTAATTTGAGGTTATGTTAAGTGAGGTGAAGTTATGATTACCGGAATCCTTGAATTTTTCATGGAAAACAACCTCAAAACAACTCGATATATCTTCATAACTAATCAATTTCACCTTTTGTGATAACTACTTCAGTAAAACTCGAAAAATGTGGTAACTTGCTTTGTTTTTCTTGCCAACCTCAAGTTTTTTCTATTGTAAGTTCCCCTATACTCTTCCTAGTTGCACTACTTTAGTCTTCTAGGTACAATTTTAAGGGGTATAGTAAACAGTTCCCGTAGGAAACATGGCTAGTATATATTAGTTGTGTGTCGACTTGTGGAATACAAATATAAATTAGTCACATTGTTCAAAACAATTTGTTAAAGATGTGCTTTTGTAGTAATGTACCATATTTCCAAGTGAAAACTTAGGTTTAAACAAAAATATATGAAGTACTGTTAATTTCTGGCATGGTTGGCACATTGGCTGAGTTAACAACAGTTTGTTGTAACGGTTTGCCGATTCATGCCTTCAGAATTAATTACAAATGAATATTATTTTCCTTCTCTGTATGACTGGAGACCTGTGCCCAGCTGTGGAACGATACAAAAGGTTAATGATGATGATGATTATTTGCAAGATCTGTCTATAAAACACCATAAAAAGGGTCAGGTTCATCTGGGAGTATTTTAGTTTACATACGACTTATCTAGATGGCCAGGGGAAGTGCAAAGGATGATCCTAACATCAATAAACAAGATTGGTCCAGACTATAGCAAAACAGGTAGACAAAGAATTGGAAAGTAGAAAGGGAGGCTGTTGCCCTGCAGAGGGATATCACAGACTAAATAAATGAATGAAACAAGACCTTCCTATGTATTTAACACTGAGATCAATCACCTCTTCAGACTATTTTCAAACATCCTTGATCATGAATTATCACTCTGGGACAGGGAACATTTAATAGCTCGTGATTGATAGTCACGTAGCGCCTACATGAACACAGAGGAAGTATTGCGCTCTTGCTTTTAAAATACTTGGGTGTCACCCAGATTAGGACAGTACCCTTTGGAGTAATTTTACTTACACAGACTGAACACTGAATAACCAGCAACTGGTTCCAGGATAATTGGAATAACTGCCACAACCTACCGACAATGGTCTACCTGAAGGACTAAGCAGGAAAACCAAACCTTCGACATAATCAGTCTATAATAATCAGTTCACATTCCTGGGACACAGGTCTCCTCTTGGTGAGAGAGAATGGGCTATAATCTACCATGGGGGTGCAGTGCTGGTTGGTAGATAACCAAACCATCTAACAAAGAACAATATTAAAGCAATTTCCTTACTATTAGAAACTAGCTGCATCCCGCAGTTTCACCGAAGTAGGTTTTGATATGTTATTTTTATATGCTCCGCTCCCATTGATCGCAGCATGATGTTATGTAGACTAAAGCCTTCCTGGATTAATGGGCTATCCAATGCAAAAAGAATTATTCAAATCGGACCAGTAGTTCCTGGGATTAGCACACAAACTCTTCAGCTTTATATATTAGTATAGATTTAGAGATTCTGAAACTAGCAGCCCAAGGTTGGAAACATCAAATACTAACTTTCTCTTCTATTCCAGAGTCTATCAGTTGCCCGACCGCTAGTGTCGGTCTATACGGAGAAGAGCGAGGCAGTCGCTGGCGCCTCCCTCCCTCTCCCGTTCGTTTTCAAGGCCCCCATCAGGCCTGACCTCGTCAACGATGTGCACGTGTCCATGTCCAAGAATAGCAGACAGCCTTACTCTGTGAGCAAGGAGGCCGGTGAGTTTCGTTGTCATTTAAGTATTTTTTTTTTTTTCAAGGATCCCCTTATGTTTCTCTCCTTCATACTCGATTTGGCATACAGTAGGGTATTTGACTAAAAAAACTAATTAGTCCGTCATTCAGATTATAGAAAAATATTGGCTATGTATATTTTGTTTTATCAAATCAACAAAAATTGACAAATGTAAAAGGCATCAAAGATCAGTAGTGGTGGCTGGTGACGTCACTGACCGCTAAAAAGTGTAGCATGCAGTGACGTCACACGAGTTTACAAAACATTTAAAAATATTTTTTTTTTATATAATGCATAATAAAAAAACAATCTACTAGAAACTGAATGTTTTATAAATACAGAAAACAAACTACCTTGTAAACCTTTCAGTTCTAGTAATATAATTTTTACAAGACATGTCATAGGTACAGGTTGTTTCTTCAAAATCATCAATGTATATAATCAAACGGCGGTGGTCTAGTGGTATCAGCCGCTACTTGAAAGTTGTAGCTGGTAGGTTCGAACCCCATCGCCTGATGGGTGCCTGCTTTACATTGCGTAAATTATTTCATCACCATTGCTGCCAAAAACTGTTAAAGAATGGAAGATATGTGACATCTACCAACCCGCACTGGGCGCGCGTGGTAGATTGCTGTACCAGACCCTCTTGCTGAGAGGACTGTGTCCTAGGCAAGAAAAAAAAAACAAATTTATTAGAGTTCCAAATTATTGTACAGACTACAGCACATCAAGCTACTACAATGTATCCGATTTTCAACCTTACCCCTAAAGCTTTAAGGCTCAAGGTTGACTGGGAATATCGGACAATTTAGCTTGACCTGCTGTCGTCCGTACAATAGTTGGTGATTGGAGCCTCCTGTTAAGCAAATAATGCCTGTGTTAGAAGACTCCGCTCTCCCACAGCAGGCACGGGAACACTTATAGGCTATCTTTCACGTAGCTGGCACTAAATGTCCACGCTCTCGGCTAATATTGCCGCGGAGTGTTACTGCGGATTAGTGCAACATCAACGTAAAAACATGGCGTTCTGGACCTTCTTTATAGTTGGGACGGGTGCAGAGTTTTTACTACACATTCTTTAAGAGCCAATACGCACTTACTAGTCTGGTCGCCGGCGACTTGGTTGATGGCGACTATGGTAAGCCATATACAACAATATGTAAAGAAAACCCTGTCCGATCCGTGAAGGTATTATTAGCTATTGATAACTGATTCTACTAATGCTTACAAAGCCTGGCTAAACTTAAAAAAATACCCCTTAAAAATAAATATTATTTCACGAAAGGAGCTAACTTATATTGCAATACATGCGCGGGCGACGGGGGCAAGGCACGCGGTCCAAGAAAAAGGTACCTACCAATAATACCGCCGAAAATCGTGTTGTTACTTTTTTTAAAATTACCAATTATTGGGAAAGTTAGAAATAATTAGATATAAAAAAAAGATTATTTTAAAATCAATTAGTATTGTTATTATGATGATTCTGTACAGTTTAAAATTTTATTTGGTCATGTGATTACCTAACCTTTATTATCCTTATCGGTCGGACGGGGTTTTCTTTACATATTGTATATTGAGGGTTGACAAAGTACGTAATACTTGGCCGACGGTCGCCCCGGCGACTTTGCCTAACTTTTGGTTGCTGACGGACTGAGTCGCTTGTCGACCAGTCGAATCTAAAATAATTGATTGAAATATAACTGACGACACGGTTGGGGCAGCTGTTGAGCGATTGACTGCTACGCTGCGTGTCGCGGGTTCGATCCCCTCACGGAACAATGATTTGTATGCCCTACAACTAAATATTCTCTAAATAAAATCTCAGCGTTCTTCGCTAGAGCTCATACAAAGGACAAGGTCATTTTTCTAGTTTAAAAATTTTTGTTCCTTTGTCTGATAGGTCACCAGACCAGTGCCGAGTCATGGGGTACTGGACGTGCTGTAGCGCGTATCCCCCGTGTCCGTGGTGGTGGTACCCATAGGTAAGATATTTGATTTTATTCATTCGATAATTTTCTTTAGCTGGAACAGGTCCCCTCTTTTCCGTTGGGCACTCTGGGCAAGTACCCAGGGCGCCGCGACCTTCAGGTCCACGGCCTGCTCGCTTAAAATGTCAGCCGCCGTTCCATTCTACGCATTATTATGATTCAGTGACAAATTAAGTGATTTGCAAAGTTTTAATAGTAGGTATGTTTCTCTTTTTGCCTCTATCTACACAGGGGCCCCCATAATTCCTGGGGCCCAGGGCCAGGTCCAGGGTGAGCTGAGCTTTCAATAGTGTCAAGACTAAGCATTAGCTGAATAACATTTAGTTCAACGAAGTTTCTATGGTTGTGTGATATTTACAGAATGGCACTGTTGTTTCCTTTTAAAAAAATCAATCGCCTTAGATCCCCGTTTAAACACTGTTGTAGTACAAATTACTGTAATGAGTGACAATGGCGGGGTACACCAAAGTTCTAATAGCGCGGACGTCTACTTCTTGTGGGTAGACGCATTCGATATGTTAGAATACAACATTACTATAACATAAAACCAGTATTTCACGATATCTACAACACTACATTTTACAAGTTACCTTTGTGTACCTCACTCACTCACTCCCTCCACTCACTCACACCTTCCACTCACTCACAGCCTCTACTCACTCACCCACTCCCTCCATTCACTCACTCACTCACTCACTCCCTCCACTCACTCCCTCCCTCCACTCACTCACTCACTCCCTCCCTCCCTCCACTCACTCACTCCCCTCACTCACTCACTCCACTCACTCCTTCCACTCACTCACTCCCGCCCTCCCTCCACTCACTTACTCACTCACTCACGCACTCACTCATTACTGCAGCTGAGGCCCATCGATTGGTTGTAGAAGCTTATGGTAAAGCTGTTTTAAGCGAAAGAAGTTTTAAAAGTTTAGAAACTGTGACTTTGGTGTGGAAGACAAAGAACGTAGTGGAAGACCGAAATCATCCGAAAAGACTGAATTGGAAACATTAGAGGAAAAGAGGAAAAACGCGCCCATTTCTACCCCAGACATGACAAAATTATTCTCCTACATGATAATGCTCGTCCGCATGTTCAAGAAACGGCGGAAACTTATTTATACAGACGACAACACATCAAGCTACTACAATCTGTCAGATTTCTTTATTAGATTTTCAACTTGATCACTTAAACATTAAGGCTCAAGGTTGATGGGGAATATTTGGCAGATTCGGGTAACTTGCTCTGCTATCGTCCGTATACACACCTATTATTTTACTTTACTTCGCTTCAACCAGGTCTGGCCAGGGTGCCTTCGGTAACATGTGTCGCGGTGGACGCATGTTCGCGCCCACCAAGCCGTGGCGTCGTTGGCACCGTCGTGTCAATCTACGTCAGAGGCGCGCTGCCGTCGCCGCTGCCGTGGCTGCCAGCGGAGTTCCTGCTCTCGTTCAGGCTAGAGGTACTTTTTTTTTTAAATATACGACCGACGACGGGTCTGAGCAGTTGTGTTGCGATGGGTGGCGGGTACGATGCGCCAAATGTTGTTGTGTCGGGAGTTTGGTCGTGGAGAGTCTCCAGATCAGTCTCCCTCTAGCGCAGCATCGTTTGGCCGTGTTGGTCTTGGGTTTAACATTGCATCACCTCGTTCAACTGCCGTCATCCTTCCTATTCCTAAGTTTTTAAGTGAATAGGCTTAATGAACTAGTGCATTTCACCATCAACGATTGCATCACTGCTTACCATCAGGTGGGATTGCAGTCAAGCATTAGTTTATAATTAATTAAAAAAAAAAAACTAGTAATAATATTTTTTACACAGGAAACACCCTTATTGTCCAATAGATTTAAAAAAAAAATTGTAATTGAGCCCTTACTTTGCTTTTTTTGCTTATGCTTGCTTAGAAATTAAAAAATCAACATAATTCCTTTTTTTATTGGTCTTTCTCAATATTTTTCAATCGTCCATTGAATATCCAATCACAATTGAATTCTCCTTAAAAGCTAATTACTGATCTATATATCTGTCGTTATGTCTATGGAGATATATTAAATTTCCAAGCCAACCATCCGGCTGAATATTATTGTTCAACGCGGACGTAAACTGTGGAAAACATTTGAATCTCTACCCTGAGCCAATATTTATTGTAAAACACAATTAATAATAAAAACAACAAATTATATGTTTTAAAAAAGTATCAAAAAAATCAGAAGGTCCTAAACATGGCCAAAAGACTCCTATATCAGCATGTTGCCTCAGCAAAAAAGAAATTGTAGCACTGGGTGTTCTGGTAGGGCCTATAGACATACTAATGGACATGTCGTACGCGTATAATCTGCAGTAATTATTTGGTTTGAAAAGAGTGAGAGAGATGGCCTATGCTTTCGGTCTAGCACCATCTCTTTGCTCATAGATGTTTGATGATTTTGAGAGAGATAAAGATAGACGAAACTTCGTTTCCTCTCTTTCTTTCGGAGTGCCAGGCATGTCCAGTATAATATGTCGATGGGCCTGCTGGCCTGCTGTGATGATGTAACAGGCGATCTATGAAGTGAAATTAGAAAAAAAAAAAAAATTTTAATTATTTATTTTGAAGAACACACTACCGTTTTAAGGCCTGGAGCTAATAAACTTTCTTGTGTTTTTTTTAAATCTTAAATCCTGGTGGTTTTTGCTCATTCATAATTACTTTTTAATGTCTTAGATTTTCAGATAACAATAATTACCTAAAGTACCCAAAAGTTCTTACGTTACAATATTAAATATTCTCGTGTTCCATTCAGGTCACATCATCGAGAAAGTACCTGAGCTGCCCCTGGTTGTCTCAGACAAGGTGCAGGAGATCAACAAGACCAAACAGGCAGTCATCTTCCTGAGACGCATCAAGGCCTGGTCTGATGTCCTCAAGGTATGTTGAAAAAACATGTTTCATACTTCATTTCTCCTTAAAAGCTAATTACCGATCTATATATCGGTCGTTATGTCTATGGAGATATATTAAACTTCCAAGCCAACCATCTGTATGAATATTATTGTTCAATGTGGACGTAAACTGTGGAAAACATTGTATTAAAATTTAACTAAGATCTTTCTAAATGGTCTAGTGTTCACTGGAACAAAATTGGGATATGAAGATTTGTATTCAATCCACAAATTTGGGTAATTAATCTTTGATTAGAACAACAATTGGTCTAGTGTTCACTGGAACAAAATTGGGATATGAAGATTTGTATTCAATCCACAAATTTGGGTAATTAATCTTTGATTAGAACAACAATTGGTCTAGTGTTCACTGGAACAAAATTGGGATATGAAGATTTGTATTCAATCCACAAATTTGGGTAATTAATCTTTGATTAGAACAACAATATTGCACGAAGAGATCTCATTTTAGAGAAGGCTCGATCAGTGATTGTCATGCCTGTGGTTCTCGATTTCATATGGAGACCCTTCTGTGCTTTGGAAAGCGTGTTAAGCTGTTGGTCTTAGCTGCCATTTGTGGATCATTGACAGTCATTATGGGTTTTCAAAAACTAAAACACCTAATAACCAGTTGTACCAATGGGTGAAACTGAGTAACTGGGTTGGGAACCTCAGACAGGCAGTCACTTATGGTGTGAAATACAGCGCCATCTAATTAGGCTGGAAGACTGATCCGTAAAGTCCAGAGTTCTCCAAAAAGTGGTTTTTGATGTTGTTGACATTATTATAACAATTTCCAAGGAAACCTTTCAATAAAATATAATAAGTTCATTATAATGTCCCATAGACAAAGTTAAAACAGTTTTGTTACCCAAATTTTAAGCCAGATTTTTTTTTTGCTATAATTAATATTAATTCTCTTTGACTGGGGGAAATTTTATAATACTAATTATCTTTGTCTAGGTGTACAAATAATAGTTATCTCTATCTAGATGTAAAAATAATAGTTCTCTTTGTGTAGGTGTACAAATCCCAGCGTCTGCGCGCTGGTAAGGGAAAGATGCGCAACCGTCGCCGCGTGCAGCGCAAGGGACCCCTTATCATCTACCACAAGGATCAGGTAAAATTCTTGAACCATCAACATTATTTTTAACATACAATATGTAAAGAAAACCCCATCTGACTGGGACATAAGGACAATAAAGGTTAGGTAAACATATGGCCAAATAAAATATGAAATTTTACATAATCATCATAGTAACAATACTAATGAAATTTGAAATAATCTTTTTTTTCCCTGCGAGTTAATTCTAACTTCCCCAAAATTTGGTATTTTTTAAAAAAGTGACAACACCATTTTGGCTGTACTATTATGAGCGAATAGCGATACGACCGCGTGTAAACATCCTTCAAAGTTATTTAAGGTTGACATAGCATGCCACTCTTTGACATCTTGGGGGGAGTCAAACATCTCACTCCCCCAAGAGGAGGCCCACAGTGGCGGGCCGACACCAATCGGAGGTTGCGGCGGCAGTGTTTGTTCTCGCAACCCCTGGCGTAGATGTGAGATAGAAAACTGGGTTTAGAGGGTGAAAGACAGGCGCAGGCGCCATTCTATAGCACGCTATTTTTTCATAGCGCATAGCGCACGCTATGTAGGTGGACGTTAAGACGCTATGACGCTATAACGCTATTTACGCTATGAATGAAATTGATCTAACGACTCGCACAGCGCGCGCCTGCTCTCCGCGGGCGCTGCTCGCTATCTGCGCTATGCGCTATGAAAAAATAGCGTGCTATAGAATGGCGCTATGCGCTATACGGGCAGTCAGTAATCGCGTGAGCGCTGTGGACTATAAATGTATGATTGTTGTCGGAGCACGCTATTTTCATCGCGCGCGATCTTAATTGTTAGTGTAAATATTAGTATAAAGTTCTGTTGAAAAACGAACTAGTGACGATTATTTAGTGTCTGCAAAGGTATTATTAGTGTGTGTAAATATTAATATATAATTCTGTTGCAAAACGAACTACTGGATATTATTTAGTGTGTACTCTATGTAAAAATGTCTAATCGCAAAGGTGGTGGTTTGCCAATCTGGAACTTTTTTGAAAAATCTGCAGACGGCAGCAAGACTGCTATTTGTAATTATTGTCACTGACAGTTGTCCTTTAAATTTATTTTTTCGAAATCAGGATATATTATCAGTAATCGAGGAACACGGTTGTCTACTACAAAAGAAGTTCAACTAATGTTTTAAAATGTAAATAAAATATAAATTAAAGAACTACTGTATATATCTGTGTATAATGTAAATAGTTGTTTTTTTGTATATATACAATCAATGAACTTTTAAATACGCCTATATTTGATTTACGATTTATTAAAATTAATGTTAGAATAACCTTTACCAATTATAGACAGTCCTAAGCCTGAAAAGTATGAAAGAGAGTTCATTGATATCTTTTTATATTGCTTTTATTGGCGTTCCGTTATAGCATGCGGTCTATGTATCGAAGAACGCTATGTAAAGTAACACGCTACGAAATGTAGCGTGTTGCAAGAATTATCGCGCCTGCTGGACGTCCACGTGCTTTCTTATTTATAGCGTGCTATAACATAGCGCATTTAATAGCGCGCTATAAATTAATAGTTTATAGTCTGTAGCGTGCTATTTTTTTATAGCCGTT